>JAJLWK010000356.1:0-15334 GCA_030570675.1 Myxozyma neglecta | reverse complement strand
GTCTCACCTATATGGATATCAATATTTATATCCAATTTCACTGTCCAAGTCACAAATTAGATGGTCATCTACTGCCAACAGGCAGTGCATTGTGTGTTCAAAGTATTCCATTCATCATACATGCAACATTGAAGAAGTGACCATTTGTGAAGAGACATGTCACATGACAAGTGCAATGCTCGCTTGGGCGTGATGGTTACAATGCATGCACTATAAAAATTCAAACCAACAATTTGGTTTACCATTTTCTCCCAACATGTCCACATTGGAGGTTACAAACAAAATGAATGGTACCTTACCAATGTCTGCACTGTCCCCTATAATAGATGGGTGAACAGAAAAAAAGACAACTCCTGGTATCAAGCCAAGCATTATCAAACAATAAAAGAGAAAATAAAGACCACGAGATGTGGAAGCTGCGAATAGAAGACAGATAGAAAGAAAAGTCACCTTTATGATTATATTTGACTTTTGGAAAATCGTTATCTTTCAATATTTTAAGACGTAGCTTTTACCGCTTTGGAGAAATACTTTCTTTTAAAACTGAATAATAATTAAGAATTAGGTCATCAAAATAATCTGGCTCTAATAGAAACGTGTAAACAAATCTGAGCAGTTAGTAGTATCAATCTCTTTATGCGCAAATAAGTATCTGGGACTAATCTAAAGCGGCAAATTAACCCTCATGACTTAAATCAAAATGACTACCATTAAATAAGAAATTATTACAATTGTAATGCATTATATTTGAAACAAAAAAACAATTTTAGTAGAGAAAAATGATTGATTAAAATGGTCACTATGGACCTTACTATAGGTGACATATCTTCATATCTGTATAGACAAAACTTCTGCTTTTCTTGTCAAGTGAAAGGATGTCATTCTACTCGATTTAGACTAATCTTCTCTATGAGAAAGCTCTTGACGCCTAGCGTCTACAAGAGCTTCCATCGGGAATGGCTTTCCCTTTTAGACCATTTTTATTTATGATAACAAGTATATTTTTAAAACCAATTTCTCATCCTTTCTCCTACTACATATAGTTCCTGCCTTGGTCTGACCACATCATACTCTAACATATTTGTGACTGTTGTCCATACCCTAACATGCCCTACTATGACTTAGATCGGCATCATTGTTTTTCAACATCATTGTTTTCAACACTCTAAATTAACTTACAACATTTTCTAAACTCATGTGTTGTCATTTCATATTACTCAGGACCTAATCCTACAGTGCGTATTCTAAAACAACATATAAACTATATACAATCCTTTATTCAGACTCCAGCCATCCTGTAAACGATGAAAACGGCACAAACGACGCAAACAAAAAAAAATAAAATAACACTAAAGATACATGCAACAACGAAAAAAAAAACTGACAATAAAAATCAACATTCTAAAGTACAATACACAAAACCAAAAACTCTCTAAAAATCTCTAAACTGCGAGAGAAACGCGAGAAAAAAAAACTATAATAAACCACCTTCAATACCAAACACCCTCTGCGCATGATCAATCATAAATTGGACAACAACGCCTTTCTTCCCAGCGTCCATAACCTCTCTCGAACCCGAATAATCACGAACAAGCGTTGGCGCAAAAACCACAGCTAAATTTCGTGATGTCATAAGATTCTTTTCGCTGCTTTCAACTACTTTAGCTAAATGCCGGACGAGTACTTCTAAACAGCGTTGATGTGTGAGAGGCAGAGATTTTATGATTTGCGTCATGCTGTAGATGCGACCTTCTATGTCTTCTATGTCTGTTAAAGCGATAAAGCCCAAGTATGCTTCGAAGGTAATGACGGGATTGGGTATGTATCGCAAATACTGTTTCAAAACACTGGTGACACCGCAAATATCTTGCGTCATAGCCTCACTAAGTTCTTCATTCCACTTGCTAATCTCTCTTGAGCTCGTAATTGGCAAAATTTTCTCTTCATTACCTTCGATGGAACTTGACGAAAGCGTGGATAAAGATTCTGAACTAGGCGGTACAGACTCCCAAACTGAAGCAGGGGCTCGCTCGAATAATTCTTGTATAGCGGTGATTTGTGACTTGATTCCAGACTTTCGATAAATACCCTCATAGTCCATACCTCGCAACTCCACTTCCTCTATACATCGTGTGATAATCATAGGGACTTCTCGTCCTTCGATTAGTGCTCTTTGAGAAATGTCCATTCCGAAAAGTTTACCTTCTGTACTTTCATTAGATCCAGATCGATCGCCTAATTTACTCTTGAAGCCACGAAACTTTGAAGAACTTTGCTTGCCACTAGCAACTACGTTCAAAGCAGAAATCGAACTAGCGCTTTTCGGTACAGAAATTCCAAGTCCTCCATTACCATTCTGCTCACTAAGATCATCAAACGACGACGCTGATCCATTAGCTTCATAAGCAAATCCTTGTAACTCTGAAGAATTCATGCCAGATTGCCCATTTTCTGCCGTGAATATTTTATTCAGACTTTTAGCAACAGCAGCGGGACCTCTTCTTTTCCAGAATTTCAAACTAGGTCCAGAGTTACCATTAACAACGTTAATCTCACGACCGCTATAACTTTGAGCAGCTTTTGCATTTGACGAAACAATCGCAACGGGTTTGACTATACGTGCTGCTTCTTCAATTGTGACATCCTCGTCGTTTAATGGCGCAGAGATAGTAATAGATGAATCAATCCCTCCATCAGATTGTTTATGTCGTGTAAAAATGTTCTTTCCTGGAGACGTGTCGCCATGACGCGATTTTCCACTGAAAACAGTAGATTCGCTAGCAGTAGGAGAATGCGCATTTTTTCCAGACTTGAATTTCTCTTGGATTTGTTTTGTGAGTTCGTTATTAAGATCTTCAAGTTGCCGATTCTTTGCTGCTAAAAGTTGTTGCTCCACGGTTGCGACTTCTCGCAGTTTCATCAAATTCATATTCTCTTCAAGAAGATGATTACGTCGTGTAATCAATCCTTGAATTTCATTCTCTAAATCGCGACGAGTGTTCTCCATTTCTTCTTTAAATTTTCCAAGGTCGCTGGGTTCTTGTAAAGTTTCATATTCAGTTCGCATAACAGTCGTTCGGGCTTCGAGGCTCGCAATAGTTTTCCGGCGTTCTTCGATTCGCATATCAAAACTTTCTGCATCAGGCCGAGCAACTTTCACTTCAGTTTCAAGCGCGACAATACGTTCATTAGCTCGTGAGAGTTCAGCTCGTAATTTCTCAATTTCGGATTGATCAACTAATGCCACAGTCTTTTCATTTGTTAATTCAATAGCAGCGCTTAGTTTACCACTATGAATCTCTGTCTCTAGAAAATCTGTCACGGGAGGCATCGGTATGTCGGGTGCACGATATGGCGATGACGATAACGGCTGTGAAACATGTTCAGTCCAAAGTTGCTCACTTGGTTCAGGTGGTGAACTAGGCGGCATCAAAGGTGTCTTATTTTGTTTCTGAATATGCGGAGAAGATGATGGCGAACTTCCTGTTAAAAACGAACGCATTGTTGCACGACTTGATTTACGCAATAATGATTGTAATCGAGAACTAGCAACACGACCAGGTGACTTTGGTGACGCGCCATAATGAGGATTATTCAAAATAGAAGCAAAATCCTCATCAAGACTAAACCCCGTACTCTCTGCAAAAGTCTCGGGAAGCTCAATATACTATAAGGTCAGTTCCACAGCATGTCAACAGAATGATATACATACTGGTGATTCAGAGGGTAAAGCAGTTTTCTGCAAAGGAGGTGTTTCATGCTCACGAATAGGCACTGCGTTGGGAGCACTCAACTTTGGCGTTTGCGGATTAGAAAATGGATTGGCTTTGTTGATACTCGATATACTTGCTGATGAAGTGCTCGAATTCATGCGTTTCCTAGTTAAATCTGATTTCTTTCCAAAGGTGAAAAATCGAGAATTGTCTTTTCCATTTCGCGCGTCTGTTGTAGATTGGGTACTTGATGCTTTTGTAGTTGAGACAGGATCAGGATTCGAAAGATTGACTGTTGATGAATTTCCTCTAGAGAATGCTTTATTGAAAAACGATGCCGAAGAAATTGATCGTTTATTATGATGACCTCGTTGCTTTGACAATGATAGCGCGGGGTCTTTAGCTTCTTGCGTGGGTTGCTCGCCTTCCATACTATTATGCGAAGATGCAAATGAATTGTTGGTATAACTGCGGTTGAGATCAGGTGTAGGAAGAGGAGATGGAATGGGCGCGGTAGTTAGTTGCTCTGCTTCGACATTGCGTCGTGGGAATGAAAATTCGGTGTTGACAGTAGATGTTGAAGCTGCAGCTGCAGGATGATTGACGTTGAGTAAAGAAACTGAGGATGCGTTTGTGTGATACTCCGCAGTGATAGAACGTGATATCCGACGAACTTTAGATGCAAAACTTGTTGACGAACGACGGGATCCGAGATCTGAGAGGAATCCCTTTGATTGACGACGTGTCGCAGCAGTGGTTGATGTAGTTGATGAGACGGATTCCGCTTCACTGCGCGCTGAATCAGACCGCATCATTTCTGTACTTTGAGGAGCAGCAGCAGCAGTAGTGGAGAGTTGCAAACTTTCTACACTTGATGACGGAACAGGTCTGATACTAGATACATCAAGTTTGGTTTCCTCCAAAGCTGGATCAAGTTCAGGTTTGACGGGCAGAGATTGAGGCGATTGAATATTTGATTCTTCAACCTTTTTCGTCAAGGTGACATCACCATCAGCACCTTCATCAGCACTAGCATAGTCAGAAATTTGTACAGAAGTAGAAGCAGAGTGAGAGGGTATTTCGAGACTTGTGTTTGTCAATGTAGGCGCTACTGCGACTACTTCCTCACTGACTTGAGAATCTGCAGTGCTAGGACGGGTATCTCTATTATTTGCTTGATTTCGGTTCGGTACAGGAGGTAATGATTTTTGCAAGTTAAAGTTCGTGAGTGAAGAGCTGTTTGATAAAGATGGCTGCATTTCCTCAGACACCAGTTGGGTCACTTGCGTCTGATCTGCCTTGGAGTCAACTGGCTGATCCGCCTGTAGTTCATTTTTGGTGGTAGCTTCAGCAGCAATTCTCCTCTGAGCTTTTGCACGTTTTTTAGTCTTCATAAGTTTTTCATAGCAAGTCATACAAAAAATTCCCTGAGAAGTACGCGCATACCGAAGATTCTCAATGGGCCGTTTACAGTTGCGACATTTAAAGCACTTTGAGCAGTAGGCAGTGTTTTTGTCGGTCAAAATAGCCAGATCGTCAATCTTTTTGTTGCATACGTGACACGAATAGCAGCAATTGGGACAGATAAGGTCGCCGTTTCCGAGGACGAGGAGATTCGCGTCGCAGTCGAGTTGCGCGTCGCAGAGCGAACAGCGAAAGCAAGAGACGTGCCAACGCGCTCCGCCTAATTAATTACGCTTGTTAGACGCGTCTAAAATAGAACAAAACAACAGTTAAGTTTACCAAGCTCGAATGCGCGACCTTCCTCGAGAACCTGTAGATTTCAGTCAGTGAATACGTCCTGTACGCGGTCACAAGCAAGATGCGCAAATCAGCAGCAAGACTAATCGCCCAGAACGCCCGTACCTTGTTACATTTACGACAGGAATAGACCTCGTCGTCGACGTCCGAGGAGTCCAGCGCAGGGTCCATTTGCGAAGAGGAGTCGAGTCGGGTTCTCCTTCAGCCAAACCGAACAAGCCCGGGCGGAGTTTGACGAAGAAAGAAAGAACGCGGTTGTCGTGGCCGGCGGCTCGCTTCTGCGCGAGCGCGGCACAACTGTGAAAAACGGCGCCGCACGGGTTAGGCGAACCGCAACCGGGTTTCGCGATTCTTGAAGAAGATGAATAACGCCCGGCAAGACAATGCAGGGTACTTAGCATATATTACTTATATATATACATTATATACATATTTTATACATATCCGAGCCACAGGTGAGAGAAGAATTGAACTTCTAATCTGTAATTTGGAATTTCAAGTTTTAACCGATTAAACTACTCGTGTTTCTAATATCAAACTTGTTCTATATACTATTTTAAGCCTTATTTTTGGTCTTCAGTTTGGTAAGGTTCAGGATTGTTCGGGTTTCACATCTGGTTCAAGTTCGGTTTCACAGCCCCTGGCGCGTTTAGATGAGGTTTATTTCGGGACCGTGTTTTGAGCCTGCCGGATTGGGAACAAGGGGCCTAAGAGACGCCTCCTTAATATCCGCTATAGACTGTGCGCGTGCTCAAGCCGCGTTTAAACAAGCAAAAAGAACAAAAGAGCGCTTCTGTGTATTCTTCTATGTATTGTTCTCTGCGTTATGTTGGCGAAAAGGGCCAGGTGCAGGAACGACCGCTGAAAAGCAAAAAGATACGGCAAAAGTGACAATTTTTGTCAATAAACGACCATTTCGATTAAATCTTGAAAAGCTGAGTTATGAATTGCAAATTGCAGCAGCGGACTTAATTTGCACTGCTGAGTGTGATAACTGCCACTCAGACAACATCATGCCGTATCTGTGTCTTGTCTGTCATTATGCGCCCGTACAATGCGTACAGTGCGTATTTCTGTACGGCAATTTTACTGCGTATTCGCAATTTGTCGTCACCATACTTTTTCTGTTATTATATTACGCTGATACCACCTAACCGACGATTTTCATTTTTGGTTAAACAAATTGACTGTTTCTTCCTAGGCAGAGTGTGTGATCCATAAACGCAGATTTAGATTTCTTCAAGCACAGAAGACCGACAAAAGTTGCATACTACTTACGTCTTAAACCAGCAGCAGATATCGAGATTCGAGATATCTCACTCAACATTGTTCAATAAAATTTCTTTTTGGAGAAAAAACATTTATGGTTTGAATTGTTTTGTCACAGATCTACAACGAAATACACTAAAATTATAAGATGAACTACACTGCTTTTTAGCCAGAGCCTGCCAATATCATGGTCAATCATACCCATCAAAACTTATCAAATTAGTCAACAGACGCCAACGACAGATGCCAGCCACAGCCATACATTGAAATTTGGGGATCTGTCATTTCATTTACAAAATACGCCTTGCGCTTAGTATACATTTTATTAATTTCTGCGCAACCGCAAACCACTTTTTTATCTAAAGAAGTGAAAACAAATGGAGGGTTACTTTGGAATCGAATAGTGCAATCTCCAAGTCTTTTGAGGAGACTGCCTTTTGGCCAAAATATGTATGATTTTTGTGCACATAAGCAGTCAACTGAACTTGTGTCTGCTGTATATTTATCTAGCAATCCTTCGACCTTTTAACGTAAGTAAACTAGTTATTAGATAGTTTCGATTAAATCAAATATACCTAATCAATAAGCGACATGTACGACACACCCAAACTCTAAATTCAGGGGCAAATCCCACCCACAGATTTCTGTTGTAAATACCATCCTGGAACAGCACCAGACGGCAATGTTTACACTATCACGCGCTTCAACGCGGTTTATACGACTCTCGCAAACTTCGCGCTCAAAGCCATTGAACAGCCGGCGTTTGTCCACGAATGCCGCCACACATGTCGCAGAAATCAGTAGCGTGCCCGCGACGGTAAACGCCGGTATCCTCTCCTTTGCTGATAAAGTAGATGACTTAGCACCACGCTTTATCCTTGACGAAGGGAACATTGAGATCCTCGATAGTCCAAGTTCTTTTTACGAAACGTTAAAGAGGAAGATTAAAGACGCGAAAAGAGAAGTGTTTCTTGCGACGTTGTATATTGGCAAGACGGAGCATGAGCTGATTGCGACGCTGAGAGATGCGTTGGCAAAGTCGCCGGAGCTGAAGGTGTATTTACTCACTGACGCGTTACGAGGGACGAGAGAAGCACCTGCAGCGTCGTGTGCATCGTTAATGGCTGGTTTGATTTCAGAGTTTCCGGACAGAGTATACGCGCGGGTATTTCACACGCCGAAGTTAGGGAGAGTAATGAAGAGTATAGTACCCGTGCGAATGAACGAGGGGTTTGGATTACAGCATATGAAATTATATGGGTTTGATGATGAGATTATTTTGTCTGGTGCGAATTTGTCTGAGGATTATTTCACGAATCGACAGGATCGGTATTTTCTATTCAAGTCAAAACCCGTGACGGAGTATTATATAACAATATTCCACGGTGTATCCTCGTTGAGTTATAAAGTTCTATTCGACTCCTCACAAGAGTCGAAATTCAGATTGGAATGGGATAACAAACACATTCCCGAGCCATTAAAACACGCAAACACATTCTGCCGCGAAGCAACAAGTCTTTTAGCTCCATTACTACGACCGATGGGAAAGCAAGTCCCCGCGTCGTCGATACTAGGCGAAAATGCGAAAACATTGTTTTACCCGATATCTCAAATGACGCCGTTGTTGAGACCAAATACGTCTACTGAAGCACCTGTTATTGAAAAGTTGCTGGATGTGTTGTCGAGTAAAGGATTTTCATGGATGTTTACGGCAGGGTATTTTAATCTTCATCCGTTGTATCGGAAAAAGTTACTCGAGTCAAATCCGGAAAGTGGAATAGTTCTTACTGCTGCGCCGGAAGCTAATGGATTTTACGAATCAGCGGGTATTTCAAAGTATCTTCCAGCAGCGTATACATTACTCGCTCAAGAATTCGTTAAAGACGTGAGACGCGCTGGTAAAATTAATGAGATAAAATTACTTGAATGGCAGAACGGCGTGGTTAATAAACCAGGTGGATGGACTTACCATGCTAAAGGTATCTGGGTAACCGAACCAGGTGAGAAATTACCTAGTGTAACAGTTATTGGCTCCTCGAATTTCACAAGACGGTCACATGCGATGGATTTAGAAACAAATGGGCTGTTAATTACCATTGATGAGAAATTACGAGAAAAGTTGGCGTTCGAGATGGAGAATTTACAAAAGTATAGTAGAGAGATGACGGAGAAGGATTTCGAGGCGGAGAATCGAAAAGTGGGGATGGGTGTGAAGATGGCTTTGTCGGTCGTGGGTAATATGTTGTAATTATTAATGTATCATATTATATATTTAAAGAGGTAAATTGACGTGCTTTTGGTGTATTAATGAGAGCGGCGACCAAAGCGGATTTTACGAGGTACTAGAGAAAGAGCCGAGATGCGTTCGGAAAGGGCGAATTCCGGGTCGATATCAGGTTCTCCAAAGGTATCAGGGTCGCCAGGATCATTGTCGCTATCTTCGTCAGACTCAACATCATCAAGATCAACGACTTTTGTCGTGTGTTTTGTATGCCGTTTCAACAGCGACGATTGATTCCGCGAAATACCAGATCTGACGACCGAAAACAAAAAATCCCGAGGATAATTATGCTTATCGATTAAATGCAAGCGTCGCTTCTCCGGCGACGAGCATAGTTTTGTGCAATCCTCAAGAAAACACGCATATGTCTTTTCACCGCGGTCTCTACGTGCTTCTACAAACGGGTCGTGAAACTCCGAGATATGAAGATCTAGTAACCGAGATGAAGGAAATCGTTTCGAGCACTCGAGACAGAGAAGATTGTGCACTGAGGCATGATGTAGTTCGTAGTCTGCGTAGGACGTGAACGAGACCGGGTGTTTAGAGCACGATGGCGGCAAAGCACACTCGATCTTGACTGTCTCGACGGGTTTTTCTGAATGGGCTGCTTTGTTTGGCGGCGGTGATGCTATTTTGTTGGAGGAGACGTCATCGTTGCCGCTGTCGCTGTCGTCTTCGGACGCGGCTCGTTTCGCCATGAAAGAAAGAACCCAAAAATTCAACACTCAATAAAATGTTTATAAAAGATCACGACCACACGTGACTTTCAACAACACACAATGAATCAATTAAAGAGCATTAAACATGGCCTTAGACGAGAGGAATTGGCGAACAAGATACGCATAGCCGTAGAGAGAAGGACGTACACAGTCAGAAGCGCGAGCCTGAGGGAAGACGAAGCAGAGACGGCGAAAACCCGGCAAAAAGAAGTCGACCAATGGAAGAAAATGAGCAAATCAATCAAGACGCTGTGGGCACTGGCAGGATACAACGACGAGCAAAGAAAAGCAGCGGTGACGCGCTCGCCGCGGTTGGTGTCACCACTACGCCAGCGTCAGACGGATCGTGAAGAGCCGCCGCGGAAGTCTGACGACGCGGGGCTCGGGTTCCGGCTTGGGTTTGGCGGGAATGAGGCCGAGACATGGTCGACTATTGTGAAGAGACTGCGGTACTATAATAAGCGTGGCGGAAGCGCACTGGCTTCGCTGCGTATTGCAAAAGGTATCGCGAACACGGGCGTGATCCCGTCAAAGGGCGTCTACGCTGAAGTCGCGACCGCGCTGCAGCAACGAAGCGGTCGCGGCGGGATTCTGGCTGCACGCGTGCTCGCGCTCGTCGAGGAGGCCTTAGCTGTGTCGCCGGCGTGGACGGTGCCGATGTCGCGGCATTTGATGACGGTTCTGTTCAGCGCAATCGCGCGGTCTCCGGACATTGTCGTGCGCCATAAGGTTCTCGAACACGCGCGGCAGGTCCCGCAGATAGCGATGTGCGCACGCAACTACGAGCACCTGGTGCGGTCCTATCTACTCACGCGCGAGACCGAGACCGCACTCGCTGTGTTTGACGAGTTCGTGGAGCAGTACCCGCAGGAAGTGCCCTCGACGGTGCTCACGCTCGTCGTGGCCACTTTGCTGGACCACAGAGAGCCTGCAATAGCGGCGAACTACCTACGTATGTTTGCTGAAAACGCGCGTGTGACTGTGCCCGCGCGTCTGTGGATGCTCTGTCTGGCTGAAAGCGCGCAGCAGTTTGCGGTCGACGACGTGCTCTGGCTCTGGAAGATGCTGGTCACGACGAAGTTAACCGTGCCTGACGACGGCCTCTGCGTGAACGTCTTTCTCACGGGCGTGCGTCACCAGCAGTTTGAGATGGCGGCCGACGCTCTACGGATTCTCTACGCACGCGACCGCTCCAGCCCGTTGCTGCCTGCGCTGCTCCCGCTGCTCGTCGATTCTTACAGAGCGCACAGCAACAGCCTTGCGCGGGAAAGTGCACGAGAACAGGCACAAAGTCAGGGCCAAAGCCAAAGCCAAACACAAATACAAACACAGGCGTAGCGCAGCCTGCGACCCAGTGCGACCCAAGAACGCATCCGTTCTGTCGCACGGACGGTTTCAGATCAATTAGAATGCCGCATCGGGCATCACATAAACACCCGGCCGCACCACGCTCGCACATATAAACCGCCCTCGTTTCTTCTGCTCTCCATTTTTGTCATTATTGCTCACTGCTGCTTACTGCGCCCGCGTCAGATGGCCTACGCTTACAACATTGCTCCAAACCACATCGCGCCTCTTGAGCCCTCGCCTGTCGCGCCACTCACTCAGTATCTTCCGCCAATTACCACCGCCCACTCGTCTTCTTCTGCCCCTCAGTTCCTTCCTCCGCTGCTCACTTACAACATGAGCTACTCCTCCCCGCCTTCCTCAGACCCACATCCCCTCATCACGATCCCGGTTCGCGAAGACGAGCGTGCTCATTTCGTCTTCCCTCGGACCATCCGCTATCTCTTTTGCTCGCCCTCTTTCGATCCCACCGCTGCTCCTACTCTGACAAACCTACACTCCGTCAACGCGCGTCTCCGCGCCCAAGTTCCTCGCGGCCTACGTCGCGAAGGCGGTCGCTGGCTCGCATACCGCCGCAACTACCTCGTCGTCATGGTCTCTGTCGTGCTCGACCTTCCTCTTGCGTCATTACCCCACCCAGGTCGTGCACTTGCCCCAGCGCCATTATCCTCGCACGCTTTCTTCACAACTATCGACCTCCGCAATGGTGCATCACGAGTCGTTCGCGTCCGTCACTTTGCGGTCTCTATTCAAGCTGAAGACGAGGCCTCCGGGAAACCAGTCGAGTTAGTCCAACACACTGCAAAACGTGATGCTGGTCCTCGTCGAAAACCAGTCATTGCTCCTATAATGCCTACTGTCGCCGACAACCGCCTCGACTCGTCTACACCGCTCTACCCTCAAAAATACTGCTCTGAAGCACGCGACAACGCGCCTACAGACGATTCAGAGACTACATCAGACCACTCTGCGCACATCTCCGACAGCGACTCGGAACCACACGACGACGACCCGGTTCCGATGCCAGAAGTCGCAGTCTTTGAACGCATCCAATTCGAGCGCTCGACCGCAAACAACGGCCGTAAAAACACCGCTCAGCAAATGTTCAGACTCGTAACCGTTCTTTACGCTGCCGTTGACTCTCATGACTGTGAAGGCATTGTCGGCTTTGGTATACTTGATAATCGCATGGGCACTACCTATGTCGAGTTGCAACGTGTAGGGACCGCGGGCATTGTTGTTAGAGGACGGTCGCCTGGCCATTATGCTGATCGCAGCTCTGGTGCCATTTAACTTCTCTACGTGTGTTTTCTTGTTTGGCTGTATATCGTACATACTACCGTGCATTCCCCCGAATGGGCTTTGCAAATTTATATATACTTATAAAAACGTTTCTGGCGAATTGGGCGCATTTTTGTTTGCTTTTGTTTTATATATATACATATATTATTATTCTTTAATTTTTTTTCTCCTGGTTGTTCATTTGTTTATTTCTTTTTTTTTGGCTGTGGCAAGTATGTGCCGTTTGTATAAATTTTGTATATTGCTAAATAACAACTATATTTTACTATAACATATCCTACATTTGCCGTTATAGTCGACGACAGGAAATTACAGTTTTTCGTAAATGTGTTGACATCTGACATTATTCTATATGAGGCTGTAACAACCAATTCCGGACCTCTCGCGCTACAAGGATCCTCAAGCAGCCGCAAGTAGCAATACATTTTGTTCCTTAGCAGGCTGTCTACAAAGCGGGCATTCAGGCTATTCATTAGTAAATCACCTCATAGCCAAATATAAGAAAAAGAAAGACATACCTTCTCACCGCACCACTCGCAAATACAATCCCAGCAAAATAAATGCCCACACGGCGTCACGCTCGGATTCGTCATATACGACAAACAAAGCGGACATTTCCTCGACGCCTCGTTTATGTACGTCATCTTAGACTCGTCTGATAGCTGAATTGGTTTGCGGTCTTGCTTTGCTATTGTGGGGGCGATGGTGGCAGATTGTGCGCGGTGGGGTTGGTCTGTTGATTGCAGAGAGAATTGTCGAAAAAGGCGGATTAGGAGTTGAATAGACAGTAGAAGACCGAGGATTTCGTAGCCTGGTCTTTGTTCATTTTCTTTTAATTTCCGAGGGAATACCTGTCTTGTCAGTCTCACCATCACTCGATACACGTTATATAAACATACATATCGTAATCCCCAAATACGTTTTGCTATATCAAAGTACGATCCGTAGAAATAAAAAATAGCAAGATGTATCGCTGTAATTGCTTCACCTGATACTATATAAGAAATGTTTCGCAGTAGTACGCGTTTTAGTGCTGATAGTTTTGATGAAGGTGTTGGTTGCAAGTATGGTATTATCTTTGAGCGCAGTTTGGAGATGTTTTTGTGGATAATGTAGGGTATAAATGTGGATGTTAAAACAAATCCCAGTCGTCGCTGTGCTTGTTAATATACTTCTTAGCTATAATTAAGACATACACACCTTCAAACTCGGTCGTGATTTCAGATCCCGGGTTACGTAGAATATATTGCAATACTCTTCTCCCATTGATCTCGTTCCGATAACAGTCGTCAATCCAAGATATACTAAACCCGATACAATAGAAACTTGACTCGTTCGCTCATGCAACCATCGTGATCCTTAATTCTTAAGTCAGTAATTTATTCTTGAAAAGTAAGGAAAACATACCAAATACAGAGCGAAGTACAGTTGATAATTTCTCTTCTAATTCCGATTGAACCTGTTCATCCTTTTGACTCGCCCGAACTATAATTAGCACCGCCTCCATCATACTTTATCATTCTTTAAAACATACTAATATCAGCAGCCGAAGCGCCTCCAAACGGAACACTGTCTTCCTCCATCTCTAATCTGACCCATCTCAAAGCAGATCCCCACACTTTAGGGACTTTCACGTTCACAGTAAGCTCCAGAGGGTATTGTACTTTTGACGCCGCACGAGGCTCAAGTGCTGCGCGAAGAGGACGCAGATGTGCTGCGGTCGTTTGAAGCCTATAATACATTTGCATTTTGGTGTTGTTGTTATCTGTGATTTAGAGCACTTGTGCATTTGCATTCTCTTTTGTTTGAATTGGTACATGGAACAGTGTGGTGCGGTATTTGTACTTTTATCCACATTGGGAAAATAATATCGCAACGCGTCCACGCGACCTTTATCGGATTCGCGTTACAGAAATTACAATTATTCAAAACAGCAGTGAAACATGGCTGGATCAGAAATATCAGAAGCTGTGAAGGCTAGCTCGGATGCAATAAGTCCTGCTATCAGTGTACTTTCTGATGAACTTTTCAGCGCGTATTTCCCACTTCCGTACCGCGTTGTCGCTACAATCCTCATCGGTACTTGCTACTTTTACAACCTACTTTACAAAGCTAACAGTCAATAGGAGTCTGGGGCTGGGCAATTGTTCTTCATGTCTTGTCAAAGCTGCAAATTAATGTTGAGTCACTTCTTCGTCTACAACAAAACAAGACTGGATCACCGCCATTATTCCAAATCGTGTACGAAATCGGCATAATGCTGTTAATAGTCTACTCTGCGACTACGGCTTTACTATGGGTCGCTAGTACGTACAGAATATCAATTGTTATTTTTGGAGTTGATTTACTTCCATTTCTCTGCTTTGCTTCGATACCGGCTATTTTCCTTTTCCCGGGCCACCATGGACACAGAACAAGTCGAAATCGGTTCATCGCTACACTTAAACGTATTTCTTTTGGTGGTCTTGACGCCGAAACTCGCTTTGCAGATACCATAGCCGCAGATGCGTTAACTTCATATTCAAAAGTTCTCGCAGACTGCTGGATTATGGTCTGCATGGTCCTCTGCGGCCGCTCCCTGACCGCCATTCCAGATCGTACTTGCGGCGGCGAATGGGTCGCTCCTAGTATCATCTCTGTTCCCTATTTAATCCGCCTGCGCCAATGCCTAACAGATTACGCACGCTCTCCAACTTATGACAAATCACATCTTCTCAACGCAGCGAAATACTCCACCACGTTCCCCGTGATCATCCTTTCCGTGATCAAGCACAAATACGACGAGTCCGACGGCGCGACATATGTCGGCGCATTGACAATTTATAACTTATGGATTTTGAGTATGTTTGCAAACTCGTTCTTCTCATTTTATTGGGACGTGCAGCGGGATTGGGATTTGAATTTTTTCACACCGGCTTCGAGAAGACCTTTGATTCCTCATA
>JAJLWK010000355.1:0-15338 GCA_030570675.1 Myxozyma neglecta | reverse complement strand
GACTGCGTAAACGCAAATGAGCTAATGTTTCACATACATAAATTTCCATTTTCTTGTATAGACCGTAATTCATCACCAAACTGTGAGCCATCCTTATTCTGTGAGGCTTCATAGGATGACCGGCACCGTACGCATAGTTCCCAACATCAGCTATTTAATGTTAGTGACACGATCAATGTATAAAGAAAGCGATGGAGTGGCACGATGGGTCGGAGAATAACGTGAAAACCGCGGGGGTTTCCACTCTCGAAATATCGTCAACAACAAACAAGATCTCTGAGTACATACAGTCATAGAAATAAGCGACGCCTTGTTAAAAATATCAATAAGAAAAACCCAAAAAAATGCAGTATCAAAAATGCAAACACTTACGCTGCTTGTTTGACGGATTCGACAGGTTAATAGGCTCTAGAACTCGAGCATTATACGCCATTGCGAACAAGTTCGATCTCACGCCACGATCGTGCTGTTAAAGCAGCGTATTTGCAACAAAAACAGCCTTTAATAAAACTATAGTAGATCTTAAAAGCAAAGGCGGAGAAAAGAGCACAAAACAGAAGAGAGCGTGGCCAAAACAAGTGGAGCGGTGATAGCTGGGATTCAGTCGGTGGATTACTTTGCCCTTGCGCCAATTTAGACTTTCGCGCGGTGCGGCATCCTCCGCATCTCAATGGCCCTAAACCTTAAAATTACCAAACTCAACTGGACATCTCTTCTACGACGCAAGTTGCAGTTAATAGATACTAAGGTAATTGAGTAATAGATACTGCTATAGTATGTGTCCGATGAATTGTGTAGTGCGATAGGTACTAACAATGTAGGAATGCCATCGTCTTCCGTCGACAGTGCGAGATATTGCTTCTCAGCGCCTGGTAAGGCTTTGCTCGCAGGCGGATATCTTGTTCTGTATCCAGAGAACTCCTCATTTGTGACCGCTTTATCAGCCCGAATTTACGCAATTACATCAAATGCATCAAGCTTAACTTTCGATTCAGAGTTGCCTACTGTTACTGTGTTGAGTCCCCAGTTCCAAGAAGGTGAATGGAGCTATACATTAAGCAAGTCTGATAGCGGGCTAGTTACAGTCTCACCATTGGTACCGAGTCGAAAGAACCCGTTTGTTCAGGCTGCAATCACTACTGTATTAAATTATCTGTCAGCAGCAAGGGTTCTATCAAATGAAATACCATCACTGAATATAAACATTCTCTCTGATAACGCGTATCACTCACAAACCAGCGACGACGTACCACGCTTCAACAAGCATTCACTACCTATATCGTCTGTGCCTAAAACCGGTTTAGGATCATCTGCTGCATTGACCACTTCATTAACAGCGGTTTTACTGGCATTCTACAGTAGTCAAGGTGATAATGTGCTGAACAACAAAAGTCTACTACACAATCTAGCGCAGGTAGCACATTGTACTGCACAAGGAAAAGTGGGTTCAGGCTTTGATGTTGCTTGTGCTGTATATGGTTCAATTGTTTATCGAAGGTTTTTACCGTCCATAATATCCTCAATTCCCAACTTTCCTGAAAGATCGGACGAAACGAAAGTAGAGGAATATTTAACCGCATTAAAGGAGACCATTGATGCAGACTGGGGTGTAGGCACGGACGCTTGCATTGTTCCACCTCGACTAAGATTGCTTATGGGTGATGTTTCTGGTGGATCAGAGACACCGGCGATGGTCCAGTTAGTGCAGAAATGGCGGAAAGAAGGTGGTTCAGAAGCAGAATCGACGTGGACCTCGTTGGGACAAGCAAATCAGTCGCTAATTAGCACTATGATTGAACTTGATAAAGAGGCTAAAACTAATCCTGAACAGTATAATTCTATTTTGGATCAAATTCTAGCCTCGGACTTTGGAGCTGCAGACATCAAAGCACTTGGCAAGAGTGAAAATGGACGAGCAGGACAATTACTAGAGCAAGTAGTTGACTCTATTTCCAACATTCGACTAAACTTGCGAGCGATGACAGTTGGATCTGGTGCTAAAATTGAGCCAATTGAACAAACAAAATTGCTTGGTGCATGTAATAAGTTACCAGGTGTGCTAGGTGGAGTGGTTCCTGGTGCTGGTGGATACGATGCTGTATGCTTACTTGTCATGGAAGAGACTGTTGATAAGGTGATTTCTGCAAAAGGAGAGGAGTTTGCTAACGTGAAATGGCTGGAGCTACGTGAGGAGTCTGTCGGATTGCGTGAAGAGAGCATTGCTAGCATTAAACAATATTTGTGATATATTAAAAGGAAGTTATAGAGGGATTCAGATTGCAAAGGAAACTTGCGGATAATATTTAATAATAATTTAAGAATTTTTGTCTGCTTTGGAAGTAAGGTAGAAAAAATATAATTGCTTTATGTACAGATATCACAACGTATAATAAATTAGTTCTTGGCCGGTTTCTTGACACCGTACATTGATCGAGAGGTGACTCTGTTCGCAACACCACCAAGATCACGAGCGCCTATCAAAGTTAGGCCAAATACTAGATAAAACTAAAAACAGATAGCATACCTCTAATCAAGTGATATTTCACACCGGGCAAATCCTGTACACGACCACCTCGAACCATAACGACGGAGTGCTCCTGGACCTGTGACAGAGTTAGAGTCGACGCAAACCAAAATAAAACCGTTCCAATTCTATAAATGCATACATTGTGTCCTTCGCCAGGAATGTAACCGTACACCATCTTTCCGTTCGAAAGTTTTATTCTGGCAACTTTACGCTGCGCAGAGTTAGGTTTTTTAGGCTTCATAGTAGCCACACGAGTGATGACTGCTCTTCGCTGCGGACATCTGTCCAAATCCGGAGCTTCAGTTTTTCTCGTAGTTCGACGAGGTTTTCGGCATCCTCGAACTACTTGACGAATTGTAGCGTTTGTCGCCGGTGTAGATGAGAATTGACGGATTAAAGGTACGGTTTTTGAGAGAAATAGTGATGAAGAAGCAAATTTCTGTGTCTGCAGGGCCATTACTGACCGCTGTGTACTGGCAAAAACGACTCGGGAGGTCATGAACTGCCTCAGAATAGGAAACATTGCTGATATATCCTAATATCTGATTCTGTCTCTAAATTATCGAATTACAGTTTTGTTGTCGGAAGTTCAGTTGTTAAACCTTGCCCTAATTCTACAAAGCCCTTGGAGTTACGTTTACGTGATTTGAGGGTTGTACAGCGTGAAGTTAATTTATTGGAAGACATGAAATCAGGAACATGTCTTTTATGGGCAGCAAAGGAATAATAAAATATCAGAAGCAGAAAATAGACATCTGGCTGCTTTAATTTGCAAAATTTGTAAACCTAGAGTTGCCAGTAGAAGAATAGAATTTTAAGCATCGAAAGTGACCAAAGTTGACGCGTCTCAATCACATTAAGCGACGCGCTGGCTCGCGCCCTTGCTTCGTTTTCTCCCGCAGCTTGAACCAGAAATCCAATTAAAGAGCCCACAGTCGAGACTCTTCTGGGTAAAATTTCTGCGACTTTTCATACACCGAATATTTGGTTCTTGAATCTCGCAATTTATTTGCAAACAGTGTTTCACTCAAAGTAGAGATCGGTTTCTTTCTGCTGGATTTTGACGCGAGTTTGCTCCTGTTCTATTTTTGACTTTTTAAAGTCTCCGTGATTGCTTCTTGCCTTTCTTTTGTTGCGCACTTCACAAAAGAAGTAAGTTAAGATGCCGCGATCACCACTATTTCGCGTTTTGCGATTGACTGCAATTGCTGTTGTACTTGGTTTTGTAATTTTCAAATTATCGAGTCCTGCAAATATCAATGCTCTTTCGCAGGCTGCTGCAAACTATGCGGGCAATAACGCTCCTGCAGTCGTTCCTGAAAAGGTTGAAGAGAAGAAACCTGAGCCAAAAAAGGAGGAGAAGAAGCCGGAGCCAAAGAAGGAAGAGAAGAAGCCCGAAGTTAAGCAGGAGGAAAAGCCAAAGGCTGAAAGCAATGAAGTGAAAGCTGGCGAGGAGTCGCAGTCTCACGCGCCGCCGCCATTCAACGACGGTGTTGGACCCACTTATCAGCACGCCAACGCTACTTTTGTGACTCTTGCGCGAAACCAGGACATCTGGTCGCTTGTCAAGTCCATTCGTAACATCGAAGATCGTTTCAACCACAAATATCACTACGATTGGGTCTTCCTCAACGACGATGATTTCGACGATGAGTTTAAGGAAATTACAACTGCTCTCATTAGTGGAAAAACCAAATATGGAAAGATTCCTAAAGAGCACTGGGGATTTCCCGAGTGGATTGACAAAGAAAAGGCTGCTGCAACAAGAAAAGAGATGGGGGAAAAGAAAATCATTTATGGTGACTCTGTTTCATATAGACACATGTGCAGATTCGAGAGTGGTTTCTTTTACAGACACCCCCTTATGATGGAGTACAAGTACTACTGGCGTGTCGAACCTGATATTATTATCCACTGCGACGTTGACTACGACGTTTTCAAATTTATGGAAGAGAAGCAGTACGATTACGGATTCACCCTTTCATTGTACGAATATGGTGAGACTATCAGCACCCTTTGGGACTCTGTTCGTAAATTCATCAAGAAGAACCCCAACTTGCTCGCCAAGGACAACTTGATGGACTGGCTTTCCGACGACGAAGGTTACTCTTACAACCGATGCCATTTCTGGAGTAACTTTGAAATTGGCAACCTTGATTTCTGGCGCGGAAAAGCATACAGTGACTTCTTTGACTTCTTGGATCACGAAGGTGGTTTCTTCTACGAACGTTGGGGTGATGCTCCTGTTCATTCCATCGGTGCTGGTTTATTCTTACCGAAATCTAAGGTCCACTACTTTGACGATATTGGATACTGGCATGTGCCATTTACCAACTGTCCTACCAATGCCGCTGACCGATTACGTCTTAAATGCTCTTGCAACCCAAGAGAGAATTTCAGTTGGAAGGGATATTCGTGCACTAGCAAGTTTTACAATGTTATGGGAATGGAGAAGCCCTCTGAGTGGCGTTCTCAGAGCTAAGAGAAGTCTTACTGTATTTTTACTTTTATTCCATATTGTTTTGTTTAGTATGTCGTTTATCACATAAGAATTTATATATTACCACTTGCAACTAAAGACATAGACTAAAGAAAATTACTCATTTTGAAAAACACCGTTCAATGAAAAGATAAAGCAAAAAAAACTGTACATGAGAAATCTTGTTCGGCATTCACACTATTAATTATTAAAAAACGCTTGTATATTATTGTAACCCTTCCGACATCAAAAAAAAATATTCTCATCAAACCTCTTGCTTTTTCTCACTGCCATTCACGCCAGCAATAGCATCAGGATGAGCAATAGCCTCAGCCTTTTCATCTTCAGGCGAGTAAGCATATCTACTTTTAGCTCTAATTCTCGCTCCATAGATGTAAAATAAATAGGGAATCAAGCAGCATGCAAGAGAGATGAACGCAAGTAATGATCCCGCCCATTCATTGCCTAGCTTGTGATACATTTGAATCGTGAAAAGCGGAACAGCTGCACCCCATATTGATCGGAGAAAAGTCTTGGCTGCGAGTGCTGATGCTGCGTGATGCTGATATGAATCAACCAAGTAATTATTTGCAGAATTATACAGTAAGCAAAATCCTAGACCGCAAGGGAAACCTGCCAAACAAGGACCAACCCAAACTAATCTTGGAAAACTTGTCCAGGCAAAGATAAACAAACCGATTGGTACGAACCAGCACGAAATCATCATGGGAATTAACCGCAGTTCAGCAGGAGGATGGCCATTGTATTTTTCGACTAACTTGCTGTAATGATTGTTTACAAATGGAGCGACAAAAGCTGAAGTAGCGACACCGACGGCAATTGGAATAAACATAAGACCCACTGATCCATTTCGGAATCCTTTGCCTTCCTGAAAAACAACTGGAAATCTTGACTTATGGTTAGCACCTTCAGTTTTCGACAAAACGCAAGTATACATACGCAAAGAAGAACATGTACAAGAGACCATAAATAACCGACATGTAAATCGTAATAAGAAATACGATAAGTTCACGGAACAACAACTGCAAAGGACGAATCATTGTAACTCTCATCATCTCACCCAATGGACGAGGGTTTCTTTCAACTTCAGTCATATAGCTCATATCTCCAGTCTCCTTTCTAAGCTTCTTCGCTCGTCTAGAGAGAATTGTTGGTGCATAAGTCTCAGGGACGGTAAATGTCACCAGCGCAAAAACTGCACCTGAAAAAATAAGCAAGACGTAGTAAATCCATCGCCATGAGACATTATCACCAATGTAACCGCCAACAATAGGACCAATGCAAGGGCCAATAAAGGGCGCAGCAGAAAACGCGGCCATAGCTGTTCCACGTTCTTTGTTATCCCATAAATCAGCCAAGGTACCACCAACAATCGTCATTGGTGCTGAAAATGCAATACCGTCAATCAAACGACAGACAAGTAAGGTTCCAATGTTTTGTGCAACGGCACATGGGATAACGAAAATGACTGCAACTGCAATAGTCGACACGTAAACAATCTGTCGTCCCCATAACTCTGAGGCAGGAGCAAATACAAGCGGACCAACGCCAAATCCAATAACGAATAGAGTAACGGTTAAAATAGCTACTTCAAGAGAAACATTGAAGTACTCAGCAACAGCTTCTAAATCACCAGTAACAATAGCAGATCCAAACGCAACATCAAAACACAGCAAAGCGACGACCATTGTAATGTACCATTTGTAAGCCTTTGACCAGTTCTTTGGATTGCCAGGGTCATTTGGAGTAAAGGTGACAATTTTTGATCCATCTTCTTCTAGTATGAAACCTGCTGCTGGTGTAGAAACAAATTCCGTCAGATCAGCAGTCGATCGAACAATATCAACGGGGAAGTTGGCAGCAGATAAGGGATCAATAGGTTCCTTAGCTGTGTGCATGTACGGCTGATGAAGTTTTGAAGCGTCGACTCCTTCATTCGGCAACTGCTTAATTTTGTCTGATGAGTGCGTAGACGACGAGCCAGCGTCGGAGGAATTGCTTGTTTCCGCCATGATGTGGGGGGGTATATCACAAGTAATACTATTTGGATAACAAGATGCCAATCTGGAACAAACAGCAGAAGCCCGGGGAAAGGGGGACTCTTATAGAAGCAGCGTTTGGCCGTGCTAACCGAGCAAGTAAAAAAGTGACTCGAAGGCGGTTTAGGTACCGACTTTGCACTATCACGTCTATAGAAAAATACATGACGAGCACTTCATGGCCTCCACAGCATCTGCATAGTACTGCTCTAGATGGCACTCTAGCAACATCTCAGCTCTTTCAACAATCAATATTAAATGTAAACCCAGCCAGACAAATACATTCACAGAATATGACTGCCAATGTAAGTACAGAATTTCGACAGTACCACCACAATAGATGTTGCCGGAGAATTCGCGGACCAAACTGCGTCGAGCTCATCGCGTGTGGCGGTGTGGCTAGTGGCGAAGCAATATCCTTCTTTGTCCTCCAAACACAATATAACGCATAATACTACAAATCTCATAGTAATATGCAATAGATGTAAAACTCAAGTCAGAGTTCTTTTTGTGCTAAATTCTTTTGTTAAAATCTTCTAGAATTGAAGAACAACTTACTAGTTTCTCAATGTCCGTAAGTATTTTGCGCCACGAGTTGTGGCCAACCTTCAAACTTTGCTTGAGAGCTTACCCGTGCAAAAAACCCCCCGTCACAGCCACACTTGCCTTCTCTTGGTGACTCAATTATCGCTCAATCGGGTAACATTGTTCATGACCATCAATGGTCTTGTTCTATAATTCCTTGAATGTGGCGATGCGCATGTAAATAATGTGGAGAAATAGGTAACTCAAATTATTTTTTTTGCTAGATCTAGTATACATCGATTAATATTAAACAATAGTCGTGGCTCTTTCTGAATAACAAATTGAAATATCTTCCGCACTCAAAGAAATGAAAATCATATAAAAAATCAAATTCAAGACTCAAACTTTTTCAGGATTTGCGTCTCCTTTGACTGGATGAGCTTCGTTCTCTGCAAGCTCGTCTTCAGGCGAATAGGCGTATTTTGAATAAGATCTGATTCTTGCACCAAAAAAGAAAAACATATAAGGAATTGCGCAGCAAGCAAGAGCTAAGAAACCAAGAAACGAGCTTGCCCACTGATTTCCCCATCGGTGGTACATTTGAATAGTAAATAATGGAACTGCAGCACCCCAGAATGAACGGATACATGTTTTAGCAGCGAGTGCAGACGCTGCGTAATGGGCATAGGAATCAACAAGGTAATTGTTGCCCGAATTGTACAACAGACTGAATCCTATTCCAAGCGGGAACGAGCCAATACAAGGCCCAGCCCATGAAAGTCTAGGGTAACTAGTCCATGCAAAAATGAAAAGTCCCATTGGAACTAGCCAACATCCAATCATCATAGGATACAAACGAGCTTCGGCAGGCGGACGTCCATTATGACGAGCAGAGACCCGGAGATAGTGTTTGTTTACCAACGGGGCCAAAAAGGCAGCAACAACAACACCAATTGCGATTGGAATAAACATGAGACCAACAGGTCCGTTCTTGAAACCCTTTCCTTCAGCAAAGACAACTGGAAACGCAAAGAAAAACATGTAAAGTAAACCGTAAAGAATTGACATGTAAATTGACAGTAAAAATACAATGAGTTCGCGGAACAGTAAAATAAACGGACGGGTGAGATTGACTTTGATCAACTCGCCGAGAGGACGGGGGTTGAGTTCAAAGTCTGTGACATATGAGTTGTCTCCAGTTTCTTTGCGTAATTTTGCTGCTCGACGCTTAAGAATGGTAGGAGCATAAGTTTCGGGGATTGTAAGAACAATAACCGCATAAAGTATGCCAGTAAAAATGAGCATAACGTAATAAATCCAACGCCAACTTGTATGGTCGCCAATATAGCCACCAACAATTGGTCCAATACAAGGTCCAAGGAAAGGAGCAGCAGAAAAGGTAGCCATGGCAACACCACGCTCCTCAGCTTTCCAAAGATCTGCCAAAGTTCCACCAACAAGAGTCATAGGCGCAGAAAACGCGATTCCATCTATAAATCGTGATACAAGAAGTGTACCGATGTTCTTGGCTACAGCACATGGAATAATAAAAATAACTGCAATTCCAAGGGTGCTAACGTACACAATCTGTCTACCCCATAGTTCAGAAGCTGGGGCAAAAAACATAGGACCAATACCTAAAAAATGTCAGAGTTAACTACATATTTTCCAACATCAACACTTTCATACCGAATCCAATAACGAATAAAGTGACAGTCAAAATGACTACTTCGACAGATACATGAAAATGCTCAGCAACTCCTTCAATGTCTCCAGTCACGACTGCAGAGCCAAATGCAACAGCAAAGCACAAGGCGGCTACCAGCATTGTGCAATACCATTTATAGGCAAGTGACCAGTTTTTGGGATTACCTAGATCATCAGGAGTAAATGTAACAAGTTTATGACCATTCTCTTCTTTATATCCAGTTTTTTCTTCAGATATAAATTCAGTTAGATCGGCGGTCGACTGTATGACTTCTACTGGAAACTCGGCGGCTTCAGAAGCTGTGATGGCTCTGTCAGCGGTGTGAAGATATTGCTGATGCGAACGCGCGATGTCCTCCTGAACTTTCAGATCGTCAATTGACTTTTTTTCTTGTGACGATGAATCCGACATTTTCTTGACTTTTTATGAGGTAGGATTTTAAAAAATCTCAAAATTCATCAGGTTTTTTTTCTAGATTTGAATCTGGATTTTATAATAGAAACTTCGACAGTGTGCTACTCTCTCTGTTATAGGACCCATCGTAATCGGGGGCCTCGAGGACCACTACCGCGCCACATTTAAACTTTAAACAAGCAATTGGCGTCGCGCTACTGTCGCCCCCTGAATGACACAAATAGAGGTTAGATGCATTCAGACCATTTTACTGCAAGTTGTTTTTAGAATCTGTAACAAATCATTTATACAGATAGTCCTTCAGTAGTATAGGCTGCATTTTACAGCTTTTTTGACTGGAGAAGAACAATAGGTGCCGCGGCGCTAGCGAACAAGCGCATTGTCCCATTCGACTGACGATACTGTGGCAGTGCACGGATAATCGGCACGGCAACAAGAGACATTTTTAGAGCCCATCAGCAGAATGCAATTGCGCTTCAATACAATACCTCACTTCGTCCATGTGAGATTAAACACTCGTGGTTTGAATTTCTATAGTTTTTGAGGGGTCGGAGGCACGACGCATGAGCAGAATTAGAATAATATATATATTGCAATAGAACGTAGCTGGTTGCACTTTTGGACTTATTACCGCGGAAGCAGACGGCTGAGCTTTCGGCAGTGAGACGCCGTCCACCGGGACTCGGCACACATCCTGGATAGTCGGCACTCAGCTGAGCTCTCTTTCCCACGCCTTCTCTCCAGAAGGTCCCCCACAACTCACGCAAACACGCTTACAGTCTAGTGGCTTAATTATTGATATCGTAATATTTACTCTAGCTCTATATCTATCTAGTCATGACTTGTGTCTCGTAATGCTATCGTTTCTTCGTAGCAACTATTGCTCGCGTCTGTTGTAGCACCGCACACGCAACCCATTCACTTTAGACATTGTAAGAAGAGCGCGTTTTTTAGGGACCTCATCTGCAGGCATCGGCTCGACGGCTTCAATAGTGTCAAATTCTTGCGCCATGCGAGCAAGAGTGTAAGTTGCCTCTGTAAGCGCAAATTGTTGGCCCAGGCATATTCTCGGGCCTCCGTTGAATGGCAGATATTCCCATGTCCAAGTTTTGCCTTCTGCCCATCTCTCTGGACGAAAGAACTCGGCATCTTCGCCGAAAAAGTCTTTACGTCGCTGAATTCCGTAAACAAGATATAAAACAGGCTGGCCTTTGCGGATGAACATTGGCGTGTTATAGTCGCCATTTCCGCCATGCGGCAGATATGTATCTTTATTAGCAACGCGGAAATTCTGAGGAACCACAGGGTATAAACGCAGTACTTCGTTCACTACGTGACGCAAATACGAGCTGTTCTTCAAGGTTTCAAAATTCATTGGCAACTTGCCTTCTTCGTTAGGAGACCGCCCAAACCGCTCAAGAACTTCTGCACGCAACTTCGCGTAGACCTCTGGATGTCGTGTGAGCTCGAAAACCGACCATGTAAGTGTTGCAGCTGTAGTGTCACGTCCAGCAAGAAGAATATTCAACAACTGATCGCGAAGCATTTTCGGATCCTGTGTCTCTTCAACAAGAGCATCTAAAAAGATATATCGATTCTCATCAACAGGTGGCATTTTTCCTTCTACTCTAGCCGCATGACGCTCTAATGCCCGAGCAACATAATAATCCACAAACTCGTGAACAATCTTGTTAGAATCTCGGAAATCTTTGGGGTTATAAAGCCAATAAACATTTTGAAAAGCAGCACGAGTGAAAAGGTGTTCTTGCACTTTGTCGAAGGCAGCAGCGAATCCTCGCTTACCACTGTCTGACGCAATAGTGGTTGCTTCTAACTTTGATATGTCTGTAGATGGTGTGTCTGCTAATAAAAGAGAGTTTACCGAATCGCTAAAGAGGAACTCGGTAGCTGTGTCCATTGTCATACGATAAAAAAGCTGTTGAATCTCACAGGACTCTGTAGATGAATGTGGAATCACTTTGAAAAGGTGTTCAATGTGGGGTTCAAACAATGCCACGTCGGACACCTGGTTACGGGCAAATTGCGGACGAAGCAAAGCACGAGAGTGCGACCAACCTTGTCCATCAAGCGTAAAGATTCCGTTACCGAGACTAGGAAGAAAAATTTTGTTGCGGCGACCAAGATCGAAATCGGCAAATTTGGTTGCAAGAATAGCCTTGACGTTCTCGGGATCCATTGTCATTACATTTTTGGAGAAAAAGGTAGTAACCACAAACGTGTCGCCATAGCGAAGAAATCGTCGGTGCAAATAATCAACTACTGTGTCAGTTTTAACGGCACCAATAAGACGAAAAAGATTTGCAATTCCAGTAAAGTCGCTTTCGTAGCATTTGGGCGGCAGAGCTCCGTTAAGACGATAGAAACCACGAGCTGCTAACACAGCTCTGACCTGTTGAGCAACGACATAGAAGGCAATCAAGGCAATCGCTAGAAAGAAAACCATTGTTACTGTTGAAATTCTGTAGCAACCGGTCTTGGTTTAGCTGAGCTCGACACAAGAAAATCGCATAGAGGATGTTCAAAAAGAAAATGCTGCAGGGGTAAGCCTGGCTTGTTAAGCGAGTCCGCCAGCTGCGGCTTACTTCCAAACAGCCACCCAAAATAATTAACGCCGATATGATCCCGCGTACATCTGTATTCTGGGGCTGCTGACTCGATTATATTTCCGAGGCCAGGCGATAAGATGGTCTGCACCTGCTGCACAGCTAACGCGCAGCAGCTTCCCAAACTAGAGACTAAATCAGTACTTGTCTAAAACGTCACTGTTTCTGCTATCTACAAATAATAACATCTATCTACTCTGACCTGTAGGAGTATTTTGTCGTACAGCTAGCGGCGCTGCCACGGCGCTGCCACGGCGCTGCCACGGCGCTTGTACATCGCGATAAGCCCCTGGTTCTTTCCAGCACATAAAAAATCACAATTTTGGAATTCATAAGCGCACTACAATGACTCTTTTATGCTGCATTGATAGCATTTGGTGTCAAAAGCGCGAGTATCAATCGCATGACATTTACAGCTATCCGCTATACTGCTCACTTCTGCGTCATCAGTTTTACCCTTGTTGGCGCATTTTGCATGGACCCAATATTGGCATCAGCTTGGACCGTCTCGGTAGGGTTTCGCGGGTCTCGCTTGCTACTACAAACTTCTATTGGATATATCAGTGTGTTCTCAGCCATATGGGTCGGCTTTTATAGAAGAACCGTGACTTTTCACAACGTAACGAAAGGTTCTCAAATAAGCTTCCAAAATTTGAGAGATTTTGATGCTATTATATCGTTAATGTTGTCATTGAGCTTTCAGATAGCAAGGTCCCAGCAATATGGTAGACAACCCGATAGGCCACTTCCATTATCTCGTGACTTAAAGTTTAACGAGCCATTCTTTCTACAATCTTTCATGATTGCTTTAAGCAATTAACTATTTCGTATTGGATAATACCAATTATATTACTGTTCATTATATGGTTAGTCACTCTAGCTGTAATTTTATACAATGAATGCGGCAATCAGCAGCTCAGTTTCTTGACGAGCAGCAATGTCTGTTTGCTTCAGTTTCCAAGTTTATTCTCATTTGACTTATCATGAGCTCTTGAAGCAGGACTAATGACGATGACTAAAGACTCTGTTCCTGTTGCTCTATCAATTATGCTGGACTAGATTATTGGGGACTTTGGCAAGGTTCGAGATGATTTGATCGTAAACGGCTTGCAAGACGTTGATCGTATTTGCAGAATCTCTATTTTACATCTGAGAACGATGAATCGGCTATTTACAAGGATATATGGAGCACGGCAACGTTGGTAAGGTATGGCAGAATCTATCTCATGTTAGCAGAATCAGCTGTTGCTTTTATTTATTTAACTAACATTTTTCTATTGCAAATTGCGAGATATAAGGTCCAGTAGACTACTCTTTCATTCAGTTCTGTTCATTAATTTTGCCATTCATCTGTTTACTCTGTATAGAGATATTTACTTGAAAAGAGAGGTCAATGTTGCTGCACAGAGAATTATTGACGATTTTGATTATTGATATGTCCACTACTTAGTTTGATACTAACCAGATTTTTTGGCCATTTGTAACATAGTCATATGGAACAAAGGTCTATAACCTCACCTTCCATTAGTAGCTTATGTAATTTTTTGAACCGATTGAATCATGATAAACAATTTAGGCAAGGTAAATCTGTTTACTTATCTGGACCATGCATCAGCAGTAAAATATAGACGTCTTAATTTTTGACATGAGTGGCATCTAAGGCGCGTAATCACCTGGTACCACAACGTTTTTGCTTTTAAATATATTTACATATATAACCTTCCAGTTTCAAGTAGTTTGATGTTGAATTAGATTTACTGGATTTGTTGTCTATGAGATCACGGATTGTGCCCCACAGAATTAAATTCTAAGCTTTTGAAAATCTAATCCGTACGTCGATTTAAAAAGTACGAGTTAACCAAATTTCTCTGACCACCAATTGACTAAAAACACATAGTTCTATAGTTATCTAAAATTTAGACTAAAAATATAAGGAGTGTTTTCCAAAAATTTAAGATTGTTATTTCTCTTGCGCCCATGTACAAATGGGTTTGTTCTTGCGAAGTAGCTGGGACATGAGCGCTGACACGTATTTTTAGCTCTCGCTTCTGTTCTTACTTTCCCTATCAACGGGTCCACAAAGGGTCACTTCTTCCAATTTAGAAGTAACGTCTCCCAACCCACAGGTCCCCACTTTTACCAAGTTTTCAATTTACAGATAGTTTGCTTTTTTGTCTTGATTTCTCTAAATTTCGAAGCAATTGAAGTGGCACAAAGCCTTTCACGAACTTCTGGATATTGTTGTGTATTTCCAGCTCATTAGATTTTTGAACAGTCAGGGAATGTCGACATATTCAAGTGGATCAAACACTCCGCGACCGCGAGCTACTGCTCGTGAAAACTCTTACGGTTCTGCAACGAGCTCTATTTCGTCAACTATTGAATCTAGCGGGTCTACCCACAATGGATCTTCTGTCTCATCAGCAGCAACAAAACGACAAAACGCTGTATGTATTTTTCTTGATCCAGTATCGGCATCCCCCCAATACTCATTGATCTGTTTATAGCTTAACACCATCGATTCTTCTATTACAAAATTAGCAAATGCGGCTTCAAAGCTGATGGAATGCCTGAAACTATGGGGTGCCACTGAATGCACGCAAAAGGCCGTTTCAGATCGATACGTGACTCTTGGGAATGAGTTCAATATGACTAGTCGCTCGCTAATGCGAATTGGAATCAATGGTGGGTATGTATCTACTAAAAACAATTTTGCAATTTGGAGAAGAGTCATAATTGACATTCTATAGCTTCGATGACGTACCAGGAAAATTACGAAGCATTCTAGAAGAGGCTCTTGCGTGCGAACAGTCCCCTGCTACAGTTGATTCATTTATGCCGGCAGTGCGTGAAGTGATTGTCAAACTGTTTCAAACTTTGCAAGAGAAACAGGTCGTTTTGCGCAAGATAAGAGAAGAAGAGCAGCAACAGCAGGTGCTGCAAACGCAAGATTTATCTTCTAGAGGTCAAACCCCGACTGTCAATACTCAAAGTGCGCGAC
>JAJLWK010000354.1:0-15368 GCA_030570675.1 Myxozyma neglecta | reverse complement strand
CGGGACTCCATTGAAGTGAAGCACAAACATCTAAAATGACCATAACAGGCTGACTATGTTTGCAAACCATTTCTCGACAAAAAATGGCTTCCAATCACGGTTGCCTTCGCTCAATACAAACTTCACTTTACCGTCCGATCCCATTACTCCTCCTTTGCATGAAATACGACGAACTGAAATTTGAGCGAATTTAATTCCAGTGGTAGAGTAAACGTGTGATAGAATTCGATAGATCACACCCGTTCCTTGTCTTGCAAACATATCTATATCGTCGTGTGAAAAAGCCAGAATTATTCTGTTAACTTCGCTGATTCCTGTAGTAAACTCTAACTCAATTGAAGTACGATCTCTGTTACGGTGACATTCTAAAATGTAGTCGTCTGCGAACTGCAGCATAAATTCCGAATTAAATGCAACTGGGTTCAATGTCGTATCGAAAGTTTGGTCAAACCATTGTTCGAAAACAAGAAAAAGCTGCTTAGAAGTTCGAGTAAATAAGATCACACGAGAGTCATTACTCTGCAATTTGGCCGCAGATACTAGTAAAATGAACTTGCAAACTGAGAATTTGATCATATGTATATAGACCACAGACTCGTCAGACCGTAAGCTTTCTGAGCTATTGATACGCCAGGTACCATTTGATCTCTGTGTGCTGTGTCCTCCTTCGCTAGCAAGCTCTATGTATGGTGATAAGCGCGACTGCAATGATGCAAGATACTTTGAGCAGGAAGGCTCATCATGCCGAGGAAGATTTCGAAATATAGGAGTACTTTGATACACTGCAAGCGTTGTATTTAAAATGGAATAATCTTCCAGTCTATCCAGCGCATTAGTCATGGTGGTGTTTGCGCTATAGCATTTTTGTAATTTATAAGAAATAGGCAACCAGGCTTTGATTATTATTGCGCGTAAACAACAAAACGCGCTTGCACGCGTTGTGGTTCATAATAATGGGGCTTGTACATTTGGTTTTAATGTGCAAAGTTTGTCGACTGACATGTGATTGCAATGGGATGGAATCGAATTGCGCTTCGAACAAATACTCGCTCTTCTGTCCCGGAATCGTTTTCAACGTTGCTTTACTCTACTGTTTTATCAGCATTAACATCCTGAACTAGTCCATCTGTATTGTTTGCATTATTTTATGTTTTTGCATCAAACTCTTTTATTATTCACGTTCTTTAAGCACAAAAATGTTGGAACGAAGTATTGTTTTAAGCGATAGTAGAAGGATTTGAATAAGAATGATGTAGAATAGTAAGTCGCAAAATAGGCGATTAATTTTAGAAATGATTTCTTTTAATACAGAAATTAGAGCAAAAATAAAAACAAAACTTTTTGTGTCCTTTTACCTCCCAAACTTTTAAACAACCAATTTTTAAACATGCAGTCACATACTTGTGACAGTATCAGCTAAGCACGTTTTGAACCAATGGCCCATGATATCCCAATATGAATGATAACAACAACATAAGCAAAATATTTAATGCCAAACGAGCTTCAAAGCCTTTTTTTTAGATGGCCTGCCAAATAGCAAGTCCAACAACATAACTAAGAAGGCCTCCTAGAAGGGTGAGGAAGGTGACAGTTACGACTCCAAACCTAGAACGTTTTAGCATATGTGTTTTCTCAGATAATAGACGAATACTTCAACATACCTCATAATGCCTATACCCCAAATTGATCGTAAAATGCCTCTATAGAAACAGACAATCACTATAGCAGCAATAGCACCGCCTCTGCTTACGTCTTGTAAACTCAATAGAAGAGAGAAGCCCAAGTGATGGAGGAGAGCGGACGCCCTCCACAGAAAAGGAAAGTAAGTTGGCAAATCCAAAAGAGAGGTGCCAATGAGTGGAGCAATGGGGTCTTCACGCTGCTGTTGGCTGATTTGGGCCGCAGCAGAGAAGGTGGATGCAGGATCAGGTTGACCATCATGGCGGTGGTGGTGATGATGGTGGTGGTGATGGTGGTGGTGGTGATGGGAATGCGGATTTGCAGGATCCTCAAGAGATTCGGGATCCAGCAGAGCCTGGCCCTCGGAGTCTCCGGCAGAAAGATCGAACTCCTGGCCCTGGCTGCCAGTGTCGTTGGCGTTCATTGCGAGCATGGACGGAATCAAAGCATCGGTGTTGAGCTCGTCGGCGTCGACGTCGTCTCCCAGACGCGAGTACCGGTACTGTTTTGGCGGAACCAGCTGTCTAAGAGAGACCACGCATTCGGCCAGAGACCAAGAAAAGCCGAGCACGTAAGCCGGATGCCAGATCGCCTTGTTGAGCGGCTGAAGTAAGAGAAAGTGCACGATTTCCTCAACAAGACCGACAACAAACAGCAGTAGCGAAGTTGTCCACACAGACGCCAAAGGAAAAAGAGATAGAATAAACCGTAGACCCAAAAGCATGGCAAATCCAGCAAAACCGAGGCCAATGGCGCGGAAAATATCCACTGCGGAGACGCTCACACCGTGAGTCGGCAGAGCGAGCATCGAAAGAAGGATTGCATGGAGCAGGGCGAGCAAGGGCAGAAGCACTCGGAAATACTGAGAGCGAATCATCTTACACCAACAGAATTATTTCTCTGTACTTATATGAAGAATTAAAGAGCGAAAAAAGGGAAAAAAAGCGGAAAGAGGACACAAAGGAAGGAAGGAAGCAAGCAAGGAAGCAAGCGATGATCTCAAAGTATGGCGCGATGCCCGCGTCTTGCTTTCGCAGAGGGTCTTTGCTCCTTTAAGATTTTTTTTTCAGCAGGAAAGCAGCAAAAAGTGATTAGTGATATGTGAGTTGGGAGTTTTCAAACTTTAACGCAAGAAATTTGTGATCCACGTGATTTGAAATGAGACCGGTTGTCGGGCCAAAAAAAGGCCAGAAACTTGATTTTTGGATGATGGCTTTTTTTAACACGTTTGCCGCTACGGTAGACTTTGACTGACTGGTCTCTGCCTTTGATTTGCTAGAATTGCAGCGCAGAATCACGGAATCTTTCTATTTTTGCTCTGTATTTGTCTCCGTGCAGACCAAGTTCAGTAGAGGCCAATAAGTAGTGGTGCCGCACACAAGGACTTTGGAGCTCTGCAAAGCCGCAGGAGGCCGACGTCGATGGACCGTATGTTCGAAGGATCCACATCCGCGTCTTCTTCGCCGCACTCTTTCCGTCCGAGACGCGTTCCACACGCGTCCGTTTTTGCTTCTGCCTACTCAAATCTACGCGACTCGATCTCGGACTTTGTAGCTGGCCACGCAATGCCTCTTTTGCCAGGCCCCGCGTCCTCCTCCGCGTCTGGCGCGCCCTACAAAGACAAGGCCGTTCCACGAATGAACCCCGCCGCAGCCCCTCTCATGTTTCTGCCTTACCGCTCCTCGACGCGTCTTTGGCAACGTGCACTCGTCTTTGCTCCCTTGATTCTGTTATTAGCCCTTTTCGCATACATCTTTACTCACTTTGTATACCATTCTGCTCCGAAGCGCGAAACTCTGATCAATACTGCCAAAAATGAAATATACAACGAGGAAACTTTCTTATCTTCATATGGTCTTTCGAAAGAAGATCTGGCTGGCATAATGCCTGCTCCGCGTCAACTCGGAAAGGAGAAGGCCACAATTGTAATGCTTGTTCGGTCAGTCTCCCTTTCTTGTCTTGTTTTTTTCTGTGGCAACGAACCCTTGGTTCCATTGTTTCGGCGAATGTCTACTAACTTATTTCCTCGTTGATTTGTGTAGAAACTCAGAATTAAACGATGCTCTAAAGTCGATCCGACTATTGGAAGACCGTTTCAACAAAAACTACCGTTATCCGTGGACTTTTCTTAATAACGAGCCGTTTACGCCTGAGGTATTATTTGCTACTCGCATGATAAATCTTCCGGCTCACTAACGCAATTAGTTTATCAACTACACAACCGGTATGGCATCGGGCACCACGCAGTATGGATTGATTGACAAGTCCCAATGGAGTATTCCATCGCACATTGATCAAGACAAAGTTCAGAAAAATATGGAAGAAATGGTGTCCAAAAACGTCATTTACGCGGGCAGCATGAGTTATCGTCATATGTGCAGATACAACTCAGGTTTCTTTTTCCGACATCCTTTACTGGATGAATATGACTGGTACTGGCGAGTGGAACCTGGTGTGGAATTTTACTGCGATCAAAGATAGTAAGTCACCAGCCTACTAATTGTAAAATGGGTACTGACGCTGTTTAGTGACCCCTTTACATTTATGAGAGAGCACAACAAAGTTTATGGCTTTGTCATGTCAATGTATGAATACGTTGTTACGATTGCAACTCTTTGGGATTCAACGAAAGAGTTTGTGAAAGCTCACCCCGAATACCTCGCACCTGACAATTCTCTTGATTTCTTTGTGGATGGACACTCTCCCTCAAAAAAAGGTGACAAAGAGATTGACGGAGACTACAACCTCTGCCATTTTTGGTCAAATTTTGAAATTGCCGATCTTCGATTTTGGAGATCTCAGCCATACCTAGAATATTTTGATTTTTTGGATAAAAAGGGTGGTTTCTTTTACGAGGTACGCAATGTTTTTCCCTTTGATTATTCAATTCTAACTGCATTTCAGCGTTGGGGTGATGCTCCTGTTCATTCAATAGCTGCTGGTTTGTTTCTGCCAAAATCAAAGATTCATCACTTTGGCGACATTGGCTATCGTCATCCTCCCTACTCTCGTTGCCCGCAGGACGAGGAATCTCACATCTCAGGCAGATGTTACTGCTCACGAAAAAACCATTTTGATGACGACGGCTATTCATGTTTACCTAGGTGGTGGAAGGTTGCTGGTCAAAGTGTCGGCTCCGGCGTTAAAAAGCAAGATTGATAGTTTCCATTGGCGTGCTACTGTCTATAGTTTTGATTATACTCTCATTAGAGGAAGTTTGGTATTTCTTCCTTATTGGCTTATTGCCTTTTAATTCCTTCCACGTTAGTCAAACATACGAATGATTGTATGTTGAATGTATTTTATAGTTGCGCAATTGTCTTCGCCTGTTCATAAAATTTTGTTTGCTTGTTACTCATTGCACACCCACAATTTGATACACACAGTGGCTTGCACCACTATACATATGACTTTACGTCGTTCTTTAATTGAATTTTGGGATGACTTTTGGTGTAGCACATACACTCTGATTGTACTCAAGTAGTAAAGACCATTTGCGCAGTTCAACTGTCAAAGAACTGGCCAAATCAATGAAAACCTCGTTATACATGCCCAAAGCGGCTCGTTTTAAATTTTTCACTGTTTGTATGATTTTGTAAGGTTTCATTCGACGGACTTTTTCTGCTGATAGTATCAAATTGAACTTAGTGCAGCTTTTGTTTGTTGTACCTTTGATCTCTTTATCGTTTCCATCAATCAGCACATCTGTTACATGAACAATATCACCAATCTTAGGCTCCCAAGTGGAAGACTTCTCCCCATTCACGTAACTCAAGTTCTCTTTCATGTCCCATGTTAGTATTGTCAACGGTCGCGTTGATAAGTGATTCGTTTTTTGTCTTTTCGGTGATTGACCTTCAATCACCTCGTAACTTAAATCACAGTGATTTAAATCAAGAATATGCCTGTATGACACAGAAGAATCCACAATTGACAAACTTCTGAGTTTTGAGCCTGACTTTGTTGAGCGCTCAAGAGATACAGATGCAATTACTGCCAAGAATGAAAAATGCCGAGCTCCAAAACAGCGCAGAAGATCAATATGGGGGATATCGCTCAAATAAGATATAAGTCTTGTAGCTGAAGGTTTAGTTGTAGTAGTGAATGTTCGATTGGCATTGCTATTATGCTCTTGTAACTTTTCAGTAGAAGAATGATTTTCGTCTTGTGCTGAGTTAGCATCCGACTCTAATAGCCAGTTTAGTGTAACTATATACCTGATAAAACCGACGTAGTGATAAAATTATAACTTTCAATAAGTTGATTCTTGTACTCTTTGTCTTCTTCGGCCGATGCTGTTTGTGACAGTAGATTTGACGCCTTTGGTGCTCCTACCAATACAATAATCCTTGTACTTATCACGAGTCTCTCGACCATATCCATCATTCAAGTAATAGAAACTCAAACACACATTACTGAAAACATCTATGTTATTTATATTTGTTATAGAGTCCAAATTCGCTGCAAATTCAGTTCTGAAAAAGGCACTTTTTAAAAGTGCGACCCAAGCGCTTAGAAGAAAGATAACGTGACGCGTTTGTGATGATGGTCATGTGATTACGCGTTGAATGCGCGTGTTAGATCTGCGTAGTTGTTCGATCGCGTCAGGTTCTGCTCCGTATTTTTCACTACCAACTTTGACGGTAGAGCTACAGGGAACATCTCTTTTATTTTTGTTTTAGCTAGAAAGTAGGTTTGGTGTGAATAAGGGTACGCTACAAAATTTTGCAAAGTTGCTGTCTTGCTACACCAGAAGTAGCTCACTAAAATAATGGATACATCTCTCTCAACATCGGTTCTTCCTGACCGATATAGATCGGTATTTTCATTTTCCAAATTCAACAAGATGCAATCAAAATGCTTTAATATTTTATATCATACAAATCATAACACTGTTATTGCATCTCCCACTGGTTCCGGGAAAACAGTTTTATTTGATCTAGCAATAATGAGAGCATTTGCAGATTATGATGGATTGTCCGCGTCTGATGTGGACTTCAAAATAATCTATATTGCTCCAACAAAAGCTCTTTGTCACGAAAGAAGCTTGGACTGGTCTTCTAGATACGCTGTGCTTGGATTAAAAACTGGCTTACTTACCGGTGATACTGCTGCAGAGGAGATAGTAATGGTGAAGAAAGCCAATATTATCGTCACTACTCCTGAAAAATGGGACTCGACAACCAGAAGATGGAACGATTTTGACAAGTTGTTGAAACTGATTAAAGTTGTTTTGGTATGCATTATGTTTGTCATTGACATCGAATATATCTTCTAACTATGAGAATATTTAGATTGACGAAGTTCATATTCTTCGCGATACACGAGGTGCTACATTGGAGGCAGTAGTTTCTAGAATGAAGTATATTTGCCCTTCTGCTCGCTTCATCGCTTTGTCAGCTACAATTCCGAATGCAGAAGATGTTGCGCTGTGGTTAGGAGCAAACTCACAATCGTCATCAGGTAAGTGTTGGGTTTGCGATTAAAATTCTTTTTAATTACTGACTAGTACAGTTCCAGCAAAACTGTTTCGTTTTGATGATGAATATCGACCTGTTCCTTTAGATGTCTATGTTTACGGATATTCTACTAGCGCTAAAAATGTATTTCAGCAAGACAAGCTGCTAGACAACAAGCTTTCAGAAGTTCTTGATACTCACTACTCTCAGAAACCTATTCTAATATTTTGCGCAACTCGGAAAATTGCAGTCAGTACTGCAAAAACTCTTCAAAAGACCTGGCTTTCCTCAAGAAGAACCTTTAAACCTGCATCTGATGCCGGCTTCTATAAATTTCAAGATTATGAGCTAAATATGTTAGCAAAATCTGGGGTAGCATACCATCATGCTGGAATTACAATGCCCGACCGAGTTTTGGTCGAACGGCTATTCTTAAGTCGACAGCTTCTGATTATTTGCTGTACTTCAACTTTAGCGGTAGGCATTAATTTGCCAGCACAAACAGTAATAATCAAAGGCACTGCTGCTTGGGGTGAGAATGGTGTACAGGAATATACAGAATTTGATATTCACCAAATGATTGGTCGTGCGGGACGCCCTCAGTTCGATACAACTGGTACCGCAGTTATAATGACCACAAAGGACAAGAAAGACAAGTACGAAAAAATTCTACAAGGATCAGAAATGGTGGAGAGTTGTCTGCATACTAATCTAATTGAACATATGAATGCAGAAATCGTGCTGCAAACCATTAAAGATCGCAAATCAGCAATTGGCTGGCTCCAGTCCACTTTTCTGTATGTGAGAATTACCAAAAATCCAGACTACTATAATATTGGCATTCTAGGTATTAATAATTGTGATGTTGAGATTATTTTGGATCACATTTACATGGAGAATATATCTGCTTTAAAAGAAGCTAGAATAGTCGAGGTGATTACTCAAAATGGTTCGGATGAAGTCAAAATTCTCTCTACAGTTCATGGGCAGTCTATGGCTACATTCTATGTCAGATTTGAAACTATGAGAAAATTTCTGACTTCTCCGATGAACTTGGATCTTTCAGACACCGTGAGTTATTCATAAGGCATCGCAAAGTTTATTAACGCTAACTTTCTGTACAGTTGAGACTAGTAGCTCAAAGCACTGAGTTCAAGGAACTAAAGTTACGTCTGGGCGAAAAGAAGTTCTATAAGGAGATCAACAGCTCCAATGAGATTTGCTTTGCATACAATAAACCCACTGACATCAATGACTATATGGAAAAAGTAAACCTACTTATACAGGCTATACTTGGGCGCGTGGAATTGCCCAGCTACGATGGAGCCGGAAAACATGCAATGCAATTTTCAACAGACAAAAACATTGTATGGCAGCACATTCAGCGATTGATTAAGTGTCTCATTGATTGCAAGGTTCATTGTAAAGACGGATCATCTTTAGGGAGTGCAATGGAATTAGCTCGCTCTACCAGTGCTGAAATATGGGAAAACTCTTCATACGTACTTCTTCAAATTGAAGGTATAGGTCCCGTCTCATTGAGAAAATTGATAAAGTCTGGAATCAGAACGCTTGATGATATGCGTTTATGCGATAGTTTTAGACTTGAGCATGCTCTGGGTTTATCAAGTGGACGAGGGGCGAAGCTGTTGCAAGATGTTGAAAAAATTCCAAAATTCCGTGTCAATTTGCAGAAAGTTTCTGAGTCTCGAATAGATAGCGGACTTAAGCTATCCATTAAGGTGTCTATTAAGATTGTCAACACAAACGTCGTCAAGTTCTATCGACGAAAATTGCTAACTATCTCCGTACTGATTGATTTATCGAATGGGACATTGGTAGAGCTGCGAAGAGCCGTGTAATATTAATGAATCATCAAGTGCAGCTCAATGCTAACTGTTTCAGTAGATATTCTTCGAACAAAAACGGTTGTGAGTTTATAACATCTGCAGTTCTGAACGAGTGGACAGGTGTTCCACTAAAGTGTAGAGTTTCTGTGGCCTGTGAAGAATTGGGTACCTATGTTTTTAGTTTACTCAATTGCCTTGAACTCTAGCTAATCTAATAAATAGTTGGAACAGAGGCCGTTCATGAAATAGTCTTAAGCATACGACCGGATAGCATTGTCTTTTTGAAGCAACTAAATAGTCGGAATAAGGGTGTACAAGGTGCACTGCAAATAACTGAGAGTATAAATCTTCAAGTTTGGGTCTTTTAAACTATGACACTAACAACGCATTTAGAGCAAACTTTAGCAGAAAGCGATGAAAGTACCACATCAATAAACAAGGATGAGTCGAGTGTGGATCTTTTCGACAGTTCGTTTTCTTCTCAAGACCTCGATTTTGAGGAAGTATTATCCACTTTGAGGTGCTAATACATACATTGAAAAGAAGTACAGCTTTACTGACTGGATCTGACTTTTTAGAAAGGATAACATGGAAGGAGACCGGGACGTGGCGACAAATGAAGTATCTCTTCCCTCGAAGTCCTTAGTTGACAATAACTCCTCTGCAGATGAATCAGAATTACCTGCAAAAGATCATAATAAGCAATTTGTGTTAGAGAAACGCAAATTATCTGCAACGGAAACTTTATCAGAATCAACAGAAATCAGAAAAGCAACAAAGAGGTTAAATAAAACTTCGGCCCAATCACTTATGGATGAAAAAGAGATCAATATTATTAATAATGACAGATGTCAATCTTTAGGGCGACAAAAATCGGAACTCTCTTTTCAAATGAAATCAACAACAAACTATGCTGACAATAATAAGAAGCAATTTATTTTTGAAAAACTCCAAACCATTCCTGTAACTTCTTCATTTACGGTTGATGATGATAATACCTTGATGTTCTCAAAGTCCAAGACAAAAAGTCTGGACAGCCACAAGCCAATGCCCGCAAAAGAGCAGGAGAATGAGTTTGCGGAGGCTGACTTATTTCATGATCTAGAGTTATTTGTAAAGTCATACATTGCTATAACTTAGTGCATGCAAAATTAAGAGATTATTGATTGCAACTAATCAATGCACACAAATTAGAGCATAGCACAAATCAGATATGCTCTTTGCGGAATTCTTTATATATAATTTGAATTCTAATTTAATGCTTAAATTTAATTTTTTGGTTATCTAGCTGCTTGTTTGATACTCTGAAATTACGGAGACAAAAAATTGAATAAGCAGCAGCTTCGCGTCTCGAGTAAATATGAATTCTCAATTAGAGCTCTTTGCTCGATTGTATCCAGGTCTTGAGACCCAATGTGCTAAAAAGAGTCTCAAGAGACTGAGAGTCATTCATTTATTTTAAAGATTACAACAAAGACAGTCTCACTTCGTAGGTCTTACAATATATGGAAGGCAGCTATCAACAAATACAATTACTTCTCGCTACCAATCAAGTATATTTATCACCTACGCAAAAAGGGTTGATGATGATGATGATTTTATTTAATGCCTACGCACGATGCCAAAACTCATATACGACCTGCAACTATCTAAGAACTACTAGCTAAACCACAATTTCCCCCTCAAAATCCTGCACAAAGTAAACAATCAAATTTATTTAACGCCTACGCAAGGGGGCCCACCCCTTATACGGCGTCCTGCACAAAGTATAATAGACACCTTTCATGGCCAGCAACTGCTGTCCTTCATGCCATCCAAGGAGACTTCAATAAATTCCCAATCACCCTAACCCTAAAAGGGTAATAGACTCCATAAAAAAGCCTAACGGGGGTCTCGAACCCCCAACCTTGAGATAACTGTCAAGTTACTAAGAGTCTCACGCTCTGCCAATTGAGCTAGCCAGGCCTGTATGTCGTTGTGAGGGATCCGGTCAGGGAAACCTCATCAAAAGTTCGAGCCATTTCGAGGTCCCCGGTTCGATTCCCGTTCGTGGCAACCTGTCGTCTTCCTCAGTTCTCTCTTCAAGCCCTAAGTGGCATCTCTCGGGTCATGTGATTCTCACTGACTGTCTTTCTCCAGAGCCTCGAGCTCCAGAGTTTCTTCCATCAACCTTCAAGGCATTGGTGGGTCTCTCTGCTAAGATATTATTGTATGTAATATAGTAATACAGATAGTTCAAGATAAAAAAAAAACTATAACTGCAGAGCTTAAAGAACTTTTATTGTCACATCGTGTCATGATGTAATACCATCAAGAGAGTAGACCGGGTAACAGAGTAGGTTACAGGGTTACTCTTCTTGGGGAGATCAGACATGAAGTTACCCAAAAGTTTTGGGTAATAGGAAGGTCAATCTCCTAAATAAGTCCCGAGTAGAGCTACGGATAACCGGAGCACCGGAGTCGGCATTTCTGGCAAGGTGCGACAAGACTGGGTCTGTAGAGTATAGGAAAAGGAGGATATATACTGGTAGAGGGACAGGAGAATTAGAGAGACTCAATCAATAATACAACCTCCCCACATGAGCAACATCCAAGACCAACTTAAGCTGCCGCAGAGGCCCTCCGAGCTGCATCATTAGACATTGGACCATATCTTTACAGATACTGCTTTAAATTTGAAGCCACCTACATAAATCGATTTGTCTAGTCTTGCTCTTTCGATTGCACTTTTTTTCTTTGCTGTTTGGCCTCCATAGCATCCGCATATTCCTCTGGACCGGTCATCATTTCTTCCGCATATCCCCAATCCATTGATCTGGAAGTTACAGTGACAAACTCTGAGATCACCGACAATCAGATTAACCCGGAGATCTCAAAACCCTCTAAGATCTTGGTGAGCAAGCGCAATCGCATTCTCCTCTTCTGCAATAGAAGAGGAAAAGAGGGGTCGGGTTACCAAAGATCATCCACCCCAAGGTTCCAGAAACCACTCCTATCCTCCATGAACCACAGCACTTGAAAAGTCATTTTAGTGCTTCTGGTGGCAGTGCGAACAAGTTGGTTTTTCTTCTTCAATAACACAAGAAGCTAAGTTTCATATTTACTTTCTTTCTGAACTTCCTTCTTCTGACATTTCTTCTAATAGCATTGCTAGTGACTGGTCTGCTTCATGGGCTAGACAAGCACCCGATGGTGGTAGTTTATGGGCAGACTGCACAGCAATTCTATGGTCCACTCATCCCAGCCTTGAATTTCATGCTTCTCCTTTTGGCAGGATATGTGCTGGACTCTTTCGTTTAAATGGTTCTCCTTCTCGAATTATTTCTATTTGTGTCCCCAGTACAAATGTGGACAAAAAGCCTTTTTTAAATTAATTAAAGTTGTCTCTGGACACATGGTTTCCACAACTACCCACTGTCATGGCAGGTGATTGGAATTGTGTCGAGAACATGGCATTAGACTCGTCCAATCCTTTTGATAAAAATATTGAGGGTCCGGTGCTTAGAGATATTGTACTACAGCATTCATTATCGGATACTTACCGACTTGTTCATCCTTGGAAGCAGACTTACATTAATAGGAACCACGTTTCTCAGTGACGACTTGATCATATTTACACTTCTCCCGATTGGGCAGATGCAGTGATTGAGATACTAATTTGTAATCCCATGTGGGGTCAATGTACTCATTCTCCTCACTTAATGGTAAGAATATTGATTCACGTGGACAATGTACATACTGACCATGGCTACTACAAAATGGCAGTAGACATTCTTGCACATGAACTTTCTGCATTAATGCTACGACGCGCTTTGCAGCATATCATTAAGGGATGCTGGAGGGACTCCAGTGACCTGGAAGATTGAGATCATGTCAAAAAAGAAATCTGTATTTCAGCGCAAGCTGTGAGTAAGTTCTGGAGTCGGTCAATTGCTTAAAAACCTGATCTCTACAATGCATGGCGTGCGGTGCGCAAGCCTTGCAATGTCGATATCCCCCCAGTTTCGGGTTCCTGCTGATAGCCCTACAGTAGCAATGCATGCTCGTCAGGTTCGTCAACAATCCATTATTCGTGCCTTGCGGCAACCTGATGGACAACTTGCTCTCACTCCTCTTCTCCTTGGGAGTTACCCGGTACTATATTCATAGTTACCTGGCTACTCTCTAGGGTTGTTGCTACAACATGACTTCTATCTTCGGAACATTCACCAGGCCCTGACGGAATTCCCGTCGAGCTTTAAATTGAATTTTGGAATGAATTAGGCCCAATACTGTTAAGAGTATATCATCTAGCACTTGAGAATGGCTACTTCTCTTTATCACAGCGATCTACTAACATACACCTAATTCCTAAGGGTCAAACTCGTGAGCTAAACCGCGAGGAATTGGTTAATTGGAGACCACTCTCCATGTTAACTGTTGATTACAAATTATTCCCCAAAGTCTGGACTAAGCAGCTGGCTCCGCTCCACCCGAGTCTGATCAGTAATGATCAAACAGGATTTGTACCAGATAGATGGATTGGGGATACTATCTGCAATGTGGAAAGTTTGTTAGACTGTTATCGGGACAGGGGGGGGGGGGGAAATAATTAGGCAGCGTCATTGGTTCTTTTGGATTTCTACAAGGCTTACTATACTATATCTCATGAGTATCTTTTATCAGTCCTTGAAACCTATGGCTTTGGCACTCACGCGATGTCCTACTTTCGATTGACGATGCAAGATCTATACACCTGAATCTATTACAATGGCAATCTCACGAGTCCCATACCTATTAAATCAGGCGTTTGACAGGGAGACCCATTGGCACCTTTATTATTCATTTTAGCCCTTGAGCCTCTATGTCACCAGCTTCTACAAGGCATACCGCTCAGAAACATTCCAGCAACCCACACCTTCAAGGTTGCAGTCTATGCAGATGATCTTTCCTTCATGGTCACATCTGCTGAGGAGGCCACTCAGGCACTGCAGGCACTTACCAATTATTCAAAACTAGACGGAGGTATCATTAACACAAAGATAACCTTCATGTACCACCTCACGCCTCATAATTCTGGTTTTAATGATAATTTGACACGGGTACTGCCATTTTGTGTTGAGACAGAACCATTCCGATATTTAGGCATTCAGATTGGCCTTAACCACATGCCTAGCAGCGAGTGGGATAAGGTCATTGATGGTACTTTATGCAGATTGAAATCAATCCCTCACTTTGATCTTCCAATTGCAACTAAATGCTGGATTATTAACATCTTTCTTTTTTCAAAAATCATGTTCCTTGACCGTTTCATCCTATCTCTGATCAGAACTTACAGCTTATAATCAAAGCAGCACTCAAAGCGATTTGGACTCGTCACCAGCATCTTGTTAACCAAGATACACTCACTACACCACTCAATCTGGGAGGTTTTGGTCTTCAGCGATTACAAGACAAATTACTAGGTGCCCGAGCTAAATGGCTTTATCGGTTCTCTCAATGCCCAATACACTTCTGGCAATGGGCCCTTCGTGCCTACTTAATCAGACTATCAGAAGGTAACAAATATGCCCACACTTACTATAGGGTCCAACGTAGTCAGCAGCAACCAGTATTATACCCAAGATTTCATATTGGTGGGATCCCGGTCAGATTGTATCGACCATGGCCGTATCTTATGCAGATGGCTAGATTATGGAGGGAAGATGTGAAGGAGTTTAACATATGCTGGTCTACCAGTTTTGATTCAATCATCGCACTTCAATTACCATCCGACTACTGATGCCCTCTTTTATATCAGCACCCCCTACCAGGTATTTCTTACAATGAATTTTCTCAAATTAACGACAAGATTATGCAGATGACAGCCACTTGGTTATGCACAGTGGATCAGGGTTCACTGCTGAAGACTTTCTCTCTACCCATCTCCTCCTAGCAATCAAATCAAATCAAATTTGTTTGACGCCTATGCAAGGGGGCTCACCCCTTATATGGTGTGCAGCTATCAACAAATACAACCACTTCTCACTACCCTATAACCTAGAATCCTGCCTGAAGTATAATGATCCCTTAGACCCAGTATCTGACTGTCCTTCCTCGCCATCCAAGCCGGTATAATGTAGCCTGCTGTCTTCTCCTTCTGCAAGATTTGAGCACTTGGGCTCATGCACGTGCACTAAGCGCGCTCAGAGTGCGGGGGTTGTAACCTATCGTCGCTTCTCCGGCAATTTGGAAACGGGCTAAAGTCGAATCGTAGCTAACCCGAGATTCGAACCGGGAATTGGTCTCTGGGGTTGAGAAGAACCCTATTTGCACGTGCACTAAGCGCGCTCAGAGTGCGGGGGTTGTAACCTATCGTCGCTTCTCCGGCAATTTGGAAACGGGCTAAAGTCGAATCGTA
>JAJLWK010000353.1:0-15446 GCA_030570675.1 Myxozyma neglecta | reverse complement strand
ATTGCTTGACCCAATTTAACATACAATCCACCATTTGTTGAAATCAGATTAAACACTCTATCCGCGACACGATTGTGAAGAGCTTCAATGTCATGATTTTCGTCAAAATTCAACTTGTAGTCTGCAGCTATAATTGCCATTATAGTTATAGCACGCACACTTCGAGTAAATGCTGACGCATTGAAATACTTGTCGTATACTGCGACAGCAGTTATACCAGATGCGGCGTAGATCAATCGTTTTCCCCATTTCCCAGTGTTGGTTTCCTTACGGGCTTTAATATCAATCTTTTTCTTCAGATTTGCTGATTCAGCTTCATGGGATACAAACCGAGCTGAACCGCTTCCAAGTTGAAAACTCAATTGGTTTCTAGTCTCGATTGATTTGTTGAGGAACCTTGATACATCTCGATAAGTACGAGCCGAGTACGAAGCGCCATTCTTTGCGAGCCCAAACTTATACATGAGTCTATAACCGTCCGTGTAGAGCAATATCAATAGAACGCTTTACTATACGCAGAGAAGAAACTTTGATTGAACCGGTCAGAATTCAGCCTTTTCTTAAGGCAGAAACATCGTGGCGTGGAATCAATAAGCCTCTGGCTGTCAGCAATACTGACGTCAATTTAAGGTTTCAATATTTCTAAAAGAATAGACATCTGACAATGAATTATCTCAACCATTGCCAAATAAACGTGAAGCTTTAGAACAATCACATTTAGCAGTATTTTTTCATAGTTCACTATTTTGATATGGAGTGGATATGATCTGGTACAGACTTAGAATAATTGCTTCTCATCACACAAGCTTTAACATGCTGTGAAGTACTTAGAATACATGAATTCTCTCAACAATGGATTCACCGACTTCTTCAAGTAGATCAAAGTTTATGCATTTCCACACATCACGAACGCCAAGTCATAGCAGACGCTCAACTCGCCTACGTTTTTCACCATCGTCAACAAAGATTGACACCGCCGATGATGATGATCCAAATGCTACTTCCGGAGAGAAAGGTACTTTGAATTTACCAGCATTTGATGATCCCGAACTTCCTCACACAAGATGGCACACAATGGCATCTTCTTTTCCGCTTTTAGCTGGGTTTTTGGGTCCTGTATCAAATTTATTTTCAGTTACGGCATTAGCGGAGTCATGGCTGGGCGAAGTCACGACTACTTCAATACACACAAAAGAGGAATTTTCTACCTATTACACAGATGCGCCACATGTTTTGGCGTTAAACGCTGTATCTTTGTTTTTTGGAATAATAGCAAACTTATCTCTGCTAATGAATTTCACGGGTCGAATCAGATATGAGCGATCGCAAACGATTTCTATTTCGTCGTTTTTCATTGCAAGCATGATTTTAATTGGACTAGTATCAGCAGAGCAAAAAACTATAAGCGGATTAAATCGAGATATAGAGCAAAGCGATGGACTCAGGGGAACTGATGGAGACATTGTGAGAATTGCTTTTACGCAAGGATATTGGTCTGCGTAAGTGATTCAACTTGATTTGATGAGCAAAGTTAACATATTCAGCGTTATTACTGCTGTATTATATTTCACTTGCTTTTTTCTTCTTGCATGGAATGAGATTGGCCATTTATTAGGACTCTATCCAGCTTCATTTATCCTTTCATCACATCAACGGTCGCTGATGTTACAAATTCTCGCGATAGTCATATGGATAGCAGGCGGCGGTGCTGTATTTTCTCACATAGAAGGGTTTTCGTACGCAAACGCAGTCTATTACTGCGACGTTTCAATTTTAACAATTGGATTAGGCGATTACGTGCCTGATAATAATTTAGGTCGAGCCATTCTTCTTCCATATGCTTTAATCGGTGTATTGTTACTTGCATTAGTGGTAGCGTCTGTTAGATCGTTAGTCATTGAGGCGACAAGAAAAACGCAGGCTTTGAATCGTGTTGAACATTTACGAATTCGAAGAGTTACTCAACGTAATGAATGTGAGGTCGAAAGCAAAACAATTCGAGACCCTGAAGCAAATTTCAATCTTATGAGATCCTTACATATCAAAGCTAGAAGGACCGATCGCTGGAGTACTCTAGCTATCGCATTTGTGGTCTTTTTACTATTTTGGCTACTTCTTGGAGCATTCATATTCTCTCGGATGCAGAAAACATGGACATTTTTTGACGGATTATATTTTAGCTCGTTATGCTTACTCACTATCGGATATGGTGATTTTGTTGCTAATCATACGGGTTCTAAAGCATGGTTTGTTTTATGGAGTTTGTTTGCTGTTCCTATGGTTACTGTCTTAATTTCGAGTATGGGTGATACCATTATATCTGCTGTTATGAGAGCTACTTCGCGATTTGGTGATTGGGCGTTAAGAAATGTTTCGACGACAAATAGTGCACGACAACCACAGAATCAAGTTGACGTACACAGTCAAGAGAAACAAAATAAATTTATGCCAGCAAGTCCACCAGAGTTGGAAGATATTTCAAATCTGGTCTATCGAAGAATGAAAATTGACATTGAGATGAGACATCCTGATCTTCTTCTTGACAGAAATTATAGCGATGGAAATCTATTGCTATCTTCTCAACGTCGAGAACTATTGAAAGAACAACAACAACAGCAACAAGCGGAGTTAGATCAAGATGAGCAAGACAGACAGGATTTAGCACTAGAACTATCTGAAGAATCAGAGATTATAGAAGAAATCCAGCGTATTTTAATCGATTTACGCCACGATAGTCATAAACAATATTCATATCAAGACTGGTGCAAACTTGAAAGACTACTAGATGTTGAATTTGACTGGCTAGGTGTCGACTCGCCTATTAGATTCCCTGTTGATGAGCCTGCCTTGTTACTTCGATTATATTGGACTGCGTTAACAAGGATTTTGAATAAACGGAGAAAGAGAATTCTTAGACGTAATGGCTATGCGTTTCCCGATATCGTGCATAATCGACAGACACAAGCGGCGGCAGATAATAATGATAGTGATATTGATATTGAACTTGTGAGCGATAACCATGGAGGCGTAACTCCTGTGGATGATGTTACATAATTTAATTTGCGTTTTTCTTTTTCGAAAGCAGAAAAGCTCATGTTCTATCTTGGCAGAAAATTTTGGAAAGAAATTTCATTTCTACACATCTAAAACATAATCCCATTTAAAGCAACATACAAAACGCCAAAAAGCAATTAGAAAAAAAAGCAAATGCCAATCAGAGTAATCAGACGCGCGACTAAAGCCAAAAGCAATAACCAAAAATACTCTCACGCAAAACCAAGCAAATCGTCACACGACATTAAAGACCATTGTCAAACTAAAAAAAAAATAGACATCATATAAGAACCAGGACCCCAGATTGCCAGTAGTTTTAGTATGTTTACATAATTGAACAATTTCCGCTTCGCTTTTTGGCGCTTTTAGCCGGATTAATAACTTTTTTGGCAAACTTAGCCGAGCTAGACAGCGGAGCTGATTTAGTCTCATAAGTAGGCGAGGTCACAATCTGTGGAGCGGCTTGCAGCTTATTCGCAGCAGCTTGCCGTTGTTGCTCACGGTATTGAGGTGAGGATTGGGAACTTTGTTGAGACGTAGGACGAACAGTTGTAGTAGAAGTCGGGGTCTCACTCTTTGAGTTTCGAATGCCGAATTTGATACCCTGTGATGTACGAGCTTTAGGAGCAGGAGTGGTATTGACCACCAACGGCGAGTCAACAGAGATCGTGTCATTGCCTGCCGCAACCATTTTTGAAGCGAGGTATGAGTAGATTTTGACCCATGTTGTTTCAATACCAGGAGTAAATTTCTAAGTAGACAAGTTAGTATCAATACACCTTGAATATCAGACTAAAAATATCTCACCTCGCCTAAACGATCCCGTAGTGTTTGAATAAAAACGACACCAACAAATTCAAACTAATATTAGGTTAGTACAAGCATCAATATAGATAAATTGGTCGATGCATGGCGGGTACAAAAAAATGGTGGCTAGGGTACACCAATCGCTTAAGCAAAATACGGCGTAATTCGTTTAAGCGAATTGCGGTAGCGAGAAACATAAATGATCAATGCGCCAACAAATACACACATTTATACAAATCGCAAAACACAAAAAAAATTGAGTGACCTTAAAAATTAAGAGAAAAACATACATGTTCCGGTTCGACGCCCATGATGTAAGAATGGCGTCTTCCAAGTCGTTCCAATACGTCGTCTAAGGCAGTAATATTATCTAGCATGGCCAGTGCGGCGGTAAAAATTCCAGAGAGAGCAGCAGATTGACGCTGAATGTCGGGAAACATATATTCAAGATCAGGTCTGAGAGCAAACAGATTCTGATAGAATTGGCTGAAGAAAAGGTTTGCAGGAGAACCGAGAGAGGAGCCCATATTATTAGCAGGTGAGAGACCGATTGTTCTGAGTAGATAAAATTAGCAATTCAATTCAAATCAATGTGAAATGAAAATTTCTGAAACATACTCCTTGTAAGCCTCTCGGACAGCGAAAGCATCCTGGTCTGTGAGCTCAATGGTGATCTCATGGAAACGCAATTGCCGTGTTTCTGCAGCAGGCTTCTCATAAGTCTCCTCTTCCGGAATCGAAGATTGGGTAGTAGAATTAGATGCCAAAGAATAAGCAGCAGAGTATGTAGACGAAGAAGGCGACATTTCGGTCGTTGAAACCGAAGAGAAAGAGACTGGTCGCTGATTCATGTTTGGTGTTGATGGGGCGAGAAAGGAAGACGAATCAAGCGCAGAGACGTCTGCGGACTGCGAGGATTTGTGAATGGCGGCCATAGCAGACAGATACTGAGGATCAAAGACAAAACGGAAGAACGAGGCGAAAGAACAAAGAAGTAGTTTAGAAAACCAATGCAGACCGCGATACGACAGCGGAGAGGGGATTGCCTGAGTTTAAATAAAGCAAGAAGAGCAACTCAAATTCGAGTACGCGGATGCGCCGCACGAACAAGGTTTTCTTGTTTACTGCAGGGGCCCCTGTACACACAACCATGTGTGCATATGGCGGAGCACCAAGTAGTATTGAATAGATATACAGCTGCAGAAGTAATCACAGAAGCCATAGCAACAGGTAGTATTCTGGATGCGCCGGGCAGCTCGTAATCAGCAATAAGAGATAAACACAGAACAGCAATTAATGAAGAACCGAACAGATGGAATTATCACGAGCTACGCGCGGGCAGGGTCGCTGAAGGGCGCCCCTTGCTTCCTTCCCGGGCGCGGCGATGCGCTCGCGGTACCGAGTCTACGGGTTGGTGCCGCTGAGCTGAGCAAGCGAGACCGCGGATCCACTCTCGCGCTGCTAATCTATTTCTCGTCCTGGGTCCATTGTTAGTGACGGTCTGCTGCTGGTTAAGCGTCTCTCGTCCAACATCTGGACAGCGTCAGCGAGCAAATGAACATAAAGACGCAAGACTGTAACTCGGAGCACGCGCGTTTCTTGTTCCCGCGCCTTGAAGATACTGTTTTCCTAACATGTGTCTTTTATTAATTTCTGTCATTCAATTATTGTTTTAGCAAGATTGCTTTTTATTATTTCATTTCATTTTATTTCATTTCTTTTTTTCTTCATAATACTCGCACAGTTTGTCAATCGGTGGTCCGACTTTTCGGATGCGCTAAACCCAATCAGGAACTGTAATTGGTGCCCCGCCACGCCCCCTCGCGTTGCCCGCTGCTTTTTCTTGTCGTTTAGCCCCCTTCCTTCGACAAATCTGCTGGCTGCTTAATTAGCAGTCAGGCAATTGCGAGTTATCGGAGTCGACTAGCGGTCAGAGTACTCTTCTTTGCGTCTTTGCGTTTTTTTATTGTTTCGAGATTGAGGCTTGTTTCGGCGGTTGTGGGCGTTTTGTAGTCGTATTGTCTTATTTCTTGGGCTTTTTTATTTTTATTATACAAGTCTCAGATCTGTGTGCAGATCTCGCTAAATCTGACTCAGTGATAACGTCAGCTTTTCATTAGTCATGGATTACTGCTTAAATTAAGTTTGTCCAACCTACTCCTCGTTCTACGCGGGCCCCGCACCTCGTCGCTCTCCCGGAGTCATCTTTTGATTCGCGTGATGCCCTTGGCCGTTAGTGCTGCTGCCTCGCCAGATAACTCATTGACGATCGGTGCAACTACTGCAGAGGCTACGAGAAGCTCTCGTAGCTCTCGTCGTCCAATGGCGGTCACTCCCGTGCCAAAATCTGCAAAGCCGCCTGGCGAATTGCTCACTGCTGAAGAAAAGAAAGCAAACCATATTGCGTCTGAACAGAAGCGTCGTCAGGCTATTCGTGAGGGATTTGATCGCTTGACTGAGGTGGTGCCTGGTCTTACTAAAAGTCAAGGCCGCAGCGAGACCATTGTTTTGCAAAAGAGTAGGTTCAACTTTAGTGGTGATCATAGCAGAGCACTAATTTCTTCTAGCATTGGCGCATATCAAGAGTGAATTGGCTGAAAACAATCGATTGATTCAAGAAATCACCGAATTGGGCGGAACATTTTCTCCAGATTTGAAAGTGGTCGTTAATAATGACTACGTAGCTCCTGTATACGACGATGAATATGAAGACGACGAAGCTCGATCGAGCTGACTCGTTTTTTTTCTCCTCAATCGTCATTATTTTCATTATTTCGTTCTTCCCTTTTGTACATACTTTGGAATGGTTAAGGTGCTTCGGGCTATGGCGTTAAAGCGTACTTAGAAGTTTTTTGTTTTATGTGTATACTTTTTTTGTACTTTTAGATTTTATATATTTATTAAACGTTCACCAAATGAACGTCTACTAGTCTTACAATTAACAACATCACCCTTTCTGCACAATATCGTACGCTAATTTATCAAACCATATCAAATCAAAAAGCCTATTCACAAATTTACAGTATAAACGTCTTTGCCGCATAATAAACGCCAAACAATACCATGATTGCAACTGCAGCAATCACAAACAAAATCACTGGTAATCCAAACTTGTAGATATAAAGCTCTTTAAGCTGCTCAAGATAAAAAATCATAACTTTTCCGGTTAATTTTGATTCTCCTACTGTGCGAACGCCGAATGAGAAAGGAATCTCGGCGACGGATGAGGATGGAATTCCTGTTTTGACGAGAATGTCAAGTGCAATTTTGAATCCTTGGGGATTAATATGATCCGCTGCTTTAGTGACCTGTTTATACAATTAGCACACACTCTTTCAGTTGTCTCAATACATTTAGCAACTCACATATTCCTTTTGAATACCAAAAAATCCAGTCATCGGATCACTGGCTGAAGTCAAAGGAGTCGCTAGCATTCTAGCACCACTTGAGATAACTCTGCGATATAAAGGCCAGTCTTTGTCCATCTCAACTCCAGGTGCGTATCTAGTTCCCAAAACAAAGGCATTGCTGTGCAATTTATGAAGCAAAGCTGGTACCCTTTCTGGTGGATGCTATACATAAACAATTCATTAGATCTAATTTTAGAAAGCACTTTTCAATAACGTTCATACCTGTAAATCAGCGTCCATGCATACGAGATACTTTCCCTTTGCCTCCATGAATCCCTTCACAACAGCCGAGCTAAGACCACGCTCTGTAGTACGCACAATAATCGAGACATTATAGCCTTCAATCTTTAACGCGTCAACCTCTTCAACTGATCCATCTTTACTGTTATCATCCACAAAGATAAGTTCACTGGTCGACGCTTCCGAGTCAAGAGCAGCAAATAGTCGGGTAGTCAATGGTCGAATGTTGTCGTGCTCGTGGTAAGCTGGAACAATAATTGAATTAACAATAGCCATTTCTGCGGTATAAATTCCTAAATTCAATAGACGTAGTTTATGGATATGAATATATTAATCTTGATAAAGATCCAATATATACTACTATATAAAGAGATCTCAGTCAATAGTCCTCGTTACAATTCTTATTGTTCGAGTTGTTTTGTGTTTTTTGTTCAGGCAATTGATATAACTAGCCCGGTCAGTTTCCTTTACGTGGTCGAAGGAGGTGATTTCATATTTAAGGTTTTTTTTCCCGTGGAGATTAGCGCGTAGACGCGTTGTTCCTATTTTTGACATAACTCATCAAAAGGAGAGTTTTCTTCTTTGATTGGAGACTGATCTTTTTGAAAAGAGTTGATGATCCTTACAAGCGACGGAATGCTATTATCCCAGGCGCTCGGACTTTGATGTAAACAAGAACTGTGGTTGTTTCGCTATATGAATGTAGTAGAATACGCTTCTGGACGTCCATTACAACCCGTTTTCGCTCATAAGCCAAACTGATTACCAATACAACTATAAACGTCAAACTTACTTTATATCTTAATGTAGTTTTTTTAACAGCTTTAGTTTGCTCAACTATTTCAACGATAGCAAGTGAAACTGACGTATAGTTCACGACTAACCCTATAACCCTATGCACTGGGAATATCGGGATGAGCTCAAAATTAGACTTTTCGATGTACTGAAATCGTTCGGGACCGACTATCGCAACAGCAATATACAGCTTCAGTATATAACCACAAACGAAAATGGCAAAGGGTAAGTTTCTTCTTCTTTTTTTCTTCTTTCTACAAGAGGATTAGTTTTGTTTCAAGTACACTGAAGCAGAAAATGTCATATTTCTAACATAACTTTTCAAACAAACAGGCAAGAAGAATACCACAATCGTGCACCTCGTTTCGAGTGCGTTAACTGGATTCCGAAGATCGATGGCAGTTCGAAGAACGGCAAAAGCGGTCGAAATGGTCCGATATGATCCCGTTGGTACGTACATCATCAAACAAGAAAAGACAAAAAAAATAGTTTGTGGGAATGAAACACTGATGGTTTTTGATATAGCGCAACGACATGTTTTGTTTACGGAAGCAAAAAGACGACGACCTCCTCGCATTCCAACTTTTGGATTTGGAAAGAAGTTAGACGGTTAAAATTGAAGAAATACCAGAAATAATATCCACCCCTTCACAATCATCAAGTAAAGAAATTATAACGATACATTATACTTATTTTCGTGATGAAAACGGCGCACATTTTCGGTCCTCTTTTTTGTATATATTTGTGGTTTTCTTTATTTTGCACGAGTTTATAAAGATTGGTCAGTATGAAAATACATTGTAATAATATTAAAACACCAAAACGAGAAATAAATACACACAGTCGAAAATCATCCATTGACTCATTGAAATCAACTATTTCTTTCTCATTTACTCTCTTTTACAGAGATGAGCAAGTACTTGATGACATCGATAGACAAATCAACTTTTGTTTCCTCGTAATCCGCTCTACTCTACTATGCTCACACTCATTTACATAGACCTATCATCATACAAAGGTTACCTGTGACCCGAACTAATCAATCCATATTAACAGGATTTTCACATTTTCAATCGGTCGCAGTTCGTCTCCTTCTCCACTTCAGCAATCTCATCTCGGTCTTTTTGTGACTTGGAAGGTAGTAGAATCAAATATAGATACAAAAGAATGTAAACAACATCACGATACGAAAGCGGCCAAAACAAATATAAGAAACAAAAAAGCAATTGCATATAAAGTTGAAAAAAAAAGAAAAAAGCTTCCACATATAAATATCCCCAATGAAGTAAAAGTATGAATAGAAAAGGGAAAAAAAAAGGGAAAAAAAAGGAATAAGATAAAATAGTAAATTCAACCCGCACACACGCCGCCCGAACAGGTCAATTCAATCCAAAGATCAAATGCTAATATTTAGTAACATACTAAAAATAAAGAGAATAACAAGCCACATTAGAAGCAAAATAATAAAAGACAGTTGATTAGCACAGAGCATGATCAAATTGAATGAGTTGACAATTAAAAAAAAACCAAGAAAAGGAAAAACACAAAAGAAAACCGAAATCTATGAGAACTTTTGAAGGAAATCCTTGTGAAATGCAAGCATACGATCGACATACTCCTTTCCAGGCGCCAAAAAGGTGGTTCGGAAGTGGAAAGTGTCGTCTTTTTGACCAAAGCCCGAGCCCGGGACAACACAGACACCGGTTTGCTCCAGCAACTGCATGCAGTAGAACTCGTCGGGCTCTTCGTTTCTCCGCCGCGCCTCCGCGATGGCTTTGGCGGGAAGGGTAATGGTAGGGAAGAGATACATGGCGCCCTGATGACTAACGTTAGTGATTTGCCACGTCGGACAGGAGTTGCACTTGCTGCAGACACTCACCATGGGCTCCTGACATGAAACGCCTTCCATCTCCTTGAATGCGTCGAAGAGGGTTAGAGCACGCTCGCGGAGTCGGCTGTAGACTAGGTCGTACTCCTGCTTGTAGAGTGGGTATGACTCATCGCCCTCTTTGGGAGGGTTGACCATCAACTCGGTCAGCACCTGACCAGTGACGACAGGACAGAGAGAGATCGAAATGAGCTTGTAGAGCTCCTCTCTGACGTCAGAGTCGATGCCAATAAGCTCCATGTAGCCACCGCGCTGGCCACACTCGCCGACCATACCTTTGGAGGTGGAGTGCAGCGACGCAAGCTCGACGTCGTCGTATTTGCCGGGGAAGTCGCGCTGAAGCTCGCGCAGCATGCGCTTGAAGGAGAAGAACTCGCCTTCGTAGATGTTGGTTTGGTAGACTTCGTCTGCGATGATCATGAAGCAGTGCTCAGCAGCCAGGGTGATGATGTCCTTGATTTCCTCCACTGTGAGACAGCTGCCCGTCGGGTTGCACGGGTTGATGACGACCATGGCCTTGAGGGAGACACCGGAGGCAACAGTCTGGCGCACGACTGAGCCAATGTATTCGGTGTCTGTGCCCCAGCACGTAGACTCGTCGAGCAAGTAGGGCACTGCGGTTGCGTTCTCGATCGTGAGGGTCGCGGAGTAGAGCGGGTACTGGGGCACGGGAATCATGACGCCGGTGCGCGGGCCGCTGCAGATGGTCGTCATCAGCGACGAGACCGCGGACGACGCACCGCCCGCGAGGTAGATGTCGTTGGCGTCGGCGGGGAAGCCGTCGCGCTCGCTGATAAAGTCTGCGATCGACTGGCGTATGTACGGCACGCCCTGGCTCTGAGAGTACGCGCCCACCGAGCCTATCTCGCGCAGCAACACGCTCGCCCGCTCTCGCGCGTCGGCGGGGAAGATGCTCTTGGCCGCCTCGGACTCGAGGAGGTCGGGATACTGCACCAGCGCCAGCACCTGGCGGAAGAAAGTAATGGGCCGCTGGTCCATCGCCTGCGGGTTTCCAATGTTCGCGTTCACAATCTCTGTGAACGGTAGCGTGCTGTTCTCGCCTTCGGCACGCAGCCGGTCGCGCAATTCCTCCGCACGAATCGCAAGACGACCGCGCACGGCGTAGTCGGCCTTGCGTAGGTGCTGGTTCATGGTCTCGAGAGTGATTGCCTTTCGCGGCCTGGCCAGCGCCGCTGTCTTCTGCTGCGCGCCGTTCTCGCGCTGCACACCGCCAGTCAGGCTGTTCCGAGTGCCATTCACCGGCACAGGCGGCGAAACGACCTCTGTGCTGCCAAACAACCGTACTGAAGGGGGAGGCGGCATCGTCGGCTCTGGTCCGTAGCTGTTAAGAGTGCGCGGTGCGAGCTCCGTGGCTCGACCCGGGGAAAATTTATTGCGCTGCTGATTACAAACGAGGGACTCGTACTTTCTACTGTCACATGACGGACTGCCGCTTTTCGGACCCCGCGGGCGCTTACTGTAAATGGAGACGTAAGGACTGGATGCAGATATATTTGAACTTCTAATGCACAAAAAATACGAGACATAAAACCAAGCGTTATAGGGATGCTCGAACTTCATTGGAAGACGAAGGCGGCGGAGACGTTGATGCGCTCCTGCCACTTTCAGGCCTTTGAGAAGCAGCAGCTTTTGCAGCTTTCTCTGCTCTCAGTCGTCTCTCGGTCTCAATAAACACTTTGATTCCCAAATCAACTCCCTTCCAAGGATCATCGTCTATTGGCTTGACCTCACCCGCTGTCCCACCTGTAGACTTGGCATCTTTGGGATTTGGTCCGAAATCCTCTGGCCATATATCGAATCGCTTTTCATCGGTGAGAAGCTTCATGGCTTCTGCTCGTTTCTTCTGCCAGTATTCAAAGTCTTCACGATACAACTCCCAAACGCAGTTCACACATCCAGACATGCAACAGTTGTCTGGCTCTGTTGGTCGTGGCGGGACTTTGATGCCTAATAAGTTGCGATACGAGCTTTCTTGCATCTCACGACGCTTCGGCCCAGCAAGGCGAGAACCAAATACAATACCTGTAAAGTCATTAGATAATTATTCAATTTCAAATAATACGTGATTATTTAGGTTTCAGCACATACGGGCACGCTCTTGAACTGTCAGCTCTCGTGGTTTGGATACTTGCATTAAATGAGGATCTAATTTTGCATCCTGCTTGACGCTACTGAGCTCTGGATTTAATTTCTGCTCTGCTTTTCTTGCTTCTACTCGCTGCTTCACGATAAGGGATTGTTGCTCCTTCGCCACTAGATGAATGTTAACAACCGATTTCGTACCACAAATCTAAACTTACATACATTTATAGAATGCATCAGTATTTAGCAAAGAAGACGAGTGAAATTGACGTCGACATGATTCTGGTACTCTGCTTAGTCGAGAAGCCAGCTCTGATGATACTTTAACCGCCATGTGGGAACTCGGGCATTCAACGATAAGATGGTTGCCAAATTACACCAAAGCCACTTTCTCCAATAAAAATGCTCTTTATATACTTTTAAAATACAGCAAAAACAAGATCAGTCTATTTCCACTGAATGCAAAGTGTAGTTTATGGTGAAAATGTGGAGCAGCAGCCACTCTTTTGCCTTGAATTTCTCAGCGATTAGTCAAGTTTCGCCTGCTCCGGAGCCGCGCCGTAATCTCCGCAGCGAGCAAAACCAGTCACGTGAGTGGTTTGCTACTCCAGTCGAGCTCCACGACGGCTTTCTTCTTGTGCCGTTGCTGTGCTTAACTGGACTTTGTTTCCTGTTTGATTAAAAGCAAGCCGTCGCCGCCGCCAGCGCGCACTTTGTACTATTTAAATGCTGTGAACTTTTGACTCAGCGAAAGATGGCGCCCTCACGAAAGAGCGCAAAGCCCTTTGAGAGCGGGCTCAAGCGCATCGACAATAAACTGCGCCAGTCCTCGTTCATTCAAGCCATTCCTATCAATCAAAAGAACTATTACACGTAAGTACGATATCACCTTTATAATTTAATATTGTCAACTAAGTTGTTCGTGGTTTAGTGAATATCTGAAACGAGATGATCAGGCGATGATTTTGCGCCAGCTGGCGGAAGATCTCGCCAAAGCGAAGGAACAACAGAAAGATGCTGAAAAAGATTCATTGGCAAAACCAGCCGATGACGAAATGGATATTGATGCTAAAGAAGATGAAGAAGTCGCCGTTGTACTTGTTATACAGGGCTCTGATCTGACCTCTACTTCAGAATGCTGACTGTTCTTAGGAGGCGCACGGCTCAAAAGTTATTGTTATTCACTTGGGATCCCGGAGTACGCGTGTTGGACTTGCTTCAGAGACATTTCCTCATACCGTACCTACAGTAATTGCGCACAAAATAATCAACGATAATGCATCAGACGAGATTTCTTCTTTCAAGCCATCAACCGATCCCAGCTTCTTGGAGCACAAAAAGACTATTACTACCGATTTCAAAGAGCGAATGCGATTTTATAAACGACGAGTAGCGAGTAATTCTCATGAATCTGTCTTGTCATACAATAAAAGAACAACACCCGAAGAAATCCCAGATCATAATGACCCTAATCGAATTGATTGGACGCTCCCCACCGAGTCCGATAATTTTTTTGTGGGTGAGAAGGCACTCAAGATACCCCCATGGTCAACACCAAAATATAAGCTGTATTGGCCATTAAAGCACGGAGTTTTTAACGAAGCTTTGTACAAATCCAAACGTCAACTACTTGGTGATATCTCAATCATTCTCGAACGCGCGATTCAAAATGAACTCGGAATCCCAAAACGAGAACTGTCTTCATACGCAGCGATTCTCACTATACCAGATCTGTACGACAAGATTGAAGTCTCGGAACTGGTCGGTCTTCTATTTCAGGAACTGGAATTCAGTAAGGTCAGCATAATTCAAGAATCAGTAGCTGCTACTTTTGGCGCTGGAATATCTTCAGCTTGTGTCGTTGATATTGGAGCACAAAAGACCTCGATAGCTTGTGTTGATGATGGCTTATGCGTGGTTGATTCAAGAGTTAATTTGCCATACGGAGGAGACGATATTACCCTTGTTCTAGCGAAATTATTGGAATTATCCCAATTTCCGTATCGAGAGTTGAATCTTAACAATCAATTTGATTGGGCGCTACTAGAAGATATTAAGGCAAAGTACGTCACCGCAAATGACGCTGAAATTGCCGTACAATTATACAATTTTTATCAGCGTACACCTGGTAAGCCTGCTAGAAAGTATTTCTTCAAAACATTTGATGAAGTTATGCTTGCACCTATGGTAAGTTGTATAAAATGTTGCTATTGGCTTATAAGTACTGACAATTATTCAGTCATTTTTCTTTCCAGATATATTTGAGAATGAAAACAAGTTGAAAGGTAGACATGAGTTATTTGAGCGATCCACTGATATTTATGACGGTACTTGCAATGATCCTTACGTAAGTAGTTGTTGTTGTTATTGTTGTTTATATGGAGTGTAGAATGTTTACTGATAGTGCTTATTTGACAGTCTGATGCACAGATAGTGCTATATTCTCAATATACCCCCGAAACTGAATCGACCGTTCTTCTCCAGCAACAGCAGCAACAGCAGCAGCAACAGCAACAGCAGCAGCAGCAGCAGCAGCAGCAGCAGCAGCAGCAGCAGCAGCAGCAGCAGCAGCAGCAGCAGCAACAACAGCAACAACCAAATCAGCCACAATCCTCGGTATCTACACCACGTCCGAAATCTTCTAATCCACCGGCACAAATACAAGAGGAGATAAGTACACCGAGCTCGTCAGTTGCTGGGACGCCTATTCCGGAATTAGCACCTTCTATAGCAGGAGCCGGTAATACTTCAACTCCTAAACCGTCTCATGTTACTTCCAATGGCGGATCTACAACATCTACCAGTGCTGCTCAAGCAGCTGTGATAGCTGCTACAGGTATCGCAGGTATCGCAGGTGGAAACGCAGCTACCCGAGCAGCGGCTGGACCATCTGCTCAGTCTTTAGCTCTAGCGCTAACTAACCCTCAAACAGTCATTGCTGCACCGCTTGATCATGCCATAATTGAATCGATATCTCAATTTAGCAAAGCAGATGAAACGCGTGGCCGCAAAATGTACGAAAATATTATTATCGTTGGAGGCGGCGCCTCATATATCAACTCTTTTAATCGTCTTCTTGAAGATCGCATCGCAATGTGGAAAGGGTGGAGCACGGGTTCTGTATGGGTAATGCCAACTCCGAGAGAGAT
>JAJLWK010000352.1:0-15479 GCA_030570675.1 Myxozyma neglecta | reverse complement strand
CTGTTGCTGTTGCTGTTGCTGTTGCTGTTGCTGTTGCTGTTGCTGTTGCTGTTGCGGTTGCTGTTGCGGTTGCTGTTGCGGTTGCTGTTGCGGTTGCTGTTGCGGTTGCTGTTGCGGTTGCTGTTGCGGTTGCTGTTGCGGTTGCTGTTGCTGTTGCTGTTGCGGTTGCTGTTGCTGTTGCGGTTGCTGTTGCTGTTGCGGTTGCTGTTGCTGTTGCTGCTGTTGCTGTTGCTGCTGTTGCTGCTGTTGCTGTTGCTGCTGTTGCTGTTGCTGTTGATGTTGATGTTGTTGTTGTTGTTGCTGCTGCTGCTGCTGCTGCTGCTGCAGTTGTTGTTGCTGCAGTTGTTGCTGCAATTGTTGTTGTTGAACTTGCTGTAGATGTTGTTGCTGTTGCTGCTGACGAACACGATCATTAGAATACTCTGTAGTACTCGAGAAAGCTCTTTTCCGTTGTCCTGGAAGCGCTGGAGAATTAAGTAGGAGTTGATGATGAAATTGATGAGGAACACCAGGACCAAGACCAGGACCAGGACCAGCAGCAAGAGGCAAAGGAGGAGGAGGAGGTGGTGGTAAAGAATGCAAAGAGTGAGCCGAACCAGCGCGCGAACGCGGTTGGGAGTCGTTATTTCGAGGGGAACCCATAGCAGGTAATGCATAAAACGAGCCAGAATATTGAGATGACGGTGAGTCTGTTGGATAGTTTGCAGTGCTTCCGGAGCTACTGACAGAAGCTCTATGATTGGCAGCAGTTTGTATGGGTAATTGTGCAGAGATTGGCATTGGAATTTGCATCTGATTAGGTGCAGGAACAGAAGAATCAATAGGAGGTAGTGGAGTCGGTTGTGGCTGAAGAGCATCTGCCGCTGAAGCACGACGAACAGAGACAGGTAAAACATCTACACCAAAAGAGCTTTCGAGAGAGTTGAGACGATCTTCGAGTTCTTTGATGTACCCTTTACTTGGTCCGCGCTTCATTGGGATACGAGAGAAAGAGCATTTTTCACCTACACGACGGCAAGACGAGCATTGCTCTGGACCTCCATCGAGAGTTGCATCACAGCGAATCTAATGATTTGAACCATGTTAGAGGGTATAGATGAGCTATAATCAAACAACCTTGATACCTTTTTACGACGACACTATGAATCTTTCAGTCAGCGCTTCCACTCAATCACAAAATATATGAGACAAACACAAAAAGCATATAGAATCATCATAAACAGCGGACAAATACACACCTCATCACAAGCTCTAGACACTTTTGATCGCTTTCGTGGTGGCGCAGTTTCGTTCGTGGAGGTAGTAGTAACAGCGACAGGAGGTTGCGCATGCTTCGCGGATTCGGCTGCGGGCGGAGCCGTCATCGCGCGGAGCTTCAAAGACTTTATACAAATGATCCAAAAAAGAAATAAATCAACCAGCAACAAAACAGATCAAAAGAGTATCAGTAATAAAATGTTTAGAGTAACAGAAGACGGATTCAAAAACAAAATTAATGAGATCGGCCAAACCAAAGGTTCGGCTTCCGGCGTCTTTTCTGTTGGTCCGCAACTTTTCCCGGCGCTTGACTTTTTTCACGTGATTTGTTCGGATTAAATGACCGCTATTACCGACAATCCCATTTGTCCTTCAGACAACTAGTATGAAGATAGTGCAAGTTTTGTCATGAATTGAAATCTGCGTTTTATTGCAAACAAACTAAAATGTTGGCTTGTATCTATTAAAGTATCTGCAATGAGCTTGTTAAGAGGAATGGTCACAAAAGGTTGGAAGATGAGATGTATGAAAGTCCCGACTGCGGCGCCGGCGCCCGGCCCACTTCTTCCGGTACACGGTCGGGGCCTCGTACTTTTCCCTTTAAAAGCTGACAATTCAACAATCCTTGATCATTCACAGATTTAAATGCATTTTTACGATTGTTTCTAACTAAAATATGGAGAGAAATGGCTCGAAACAAGCAGTCAATGGCTGTCTGTAGATTCCTGTTCTGGTAAGAACGCCGCGGCAAGCACCGACCAGCACCGACACAAAGACCCGCTCCCGCACGGCTCCCGCGCGTAGAAGCCCTCTCCCCCACCTTTTCCATCTGGTTTAGTTGCGTGTATTTTGGCCAAACTCAGCCCGCTTCGTTATTGCCGTTCTCTGCGGTTTGGTGCAGTAGCCGCGGTGAACATGAACAGTGCCACGTTGGGGCGCCGGGCATTGATCCACTCAGCTGGGTTCTTCCGCGTCGCAGTGCCGACCGACCAATCTTCCGTGGCACAACTATGCTTTTACTGTATTTATAAACTCCACCGAATCCTTTTCTTGTGTGGTTCGCTTCCGCGCGTACGATTGGTCTTCGGAACTGCGGCTCAAGTTCCGGTTTCCATGATAAATTCTGGTTCGAATTGCGCCGTATTTCTCTACGGAGGTGAAAATTCGCGCTTTGTGTAGCTTCTCATCTGATTTCAAACGGCTTTCCACTAAAGTTAAAAAAAAACATCCACTATCTAGATGCATCGGAAAACGCATGTTTCTGTTTACAGCTTTCCGGAATCGACCCTGAAAGAAGTGTATCTGGAGATTGACGAAGTGAATTCACGTAGTACTCATTAAGATGAATGTAACACGAACCGTTGAGATTGGATCGGTTTTAAGAGGACCAAATAACGGTTCTAATCAGACACCTGTCAGCACCTGTTTAACATTTGACAGCCAACATAAATCCCTTCGTGACTAGTGTATCTTGCTTTTCAATTGCGATAACTACACTGCATCAATGGCATATAAACGTATTGTCTATAATCATGCCTGCACATACGTATTTTCCTACCTTGTAATAGGCACCCCCAGTATCTTTTTTATGCATTAAGATACATTTTAAACATACACCATCGAAACATTAAAAGTAAACTACCTAGTTCAAAAGCTTTGTAACTTTACCAATCGCAATAGTGTTTCCCTGATCACGCAAGGTGAATCGTCCCAACTGAGGATAGTCGTCAAACTTCTCAATACAGAATCCAGTTGTGCTAACGACTTCCAAACGTGCAATAATCTTCATTCCCCGAGTAGCAAACGCTGGGGGTTTGCGCGATTTACGGTTCGTGCCCTTCTCTAACTTGTGCAAAAGAGCAGCAAACGTGACTTCCTCGACTGCTGTGTGGACGTGAATAACACATGTGAATCCAGCAGACAGAATAGACTTGAGTTCAATAATCGCAATCTGCGCTTCAAAAGCCGTAACTGTGTGAACGGGATGGTCGATAGATGAAAGCACAAATCCAACTTGAACATCTTCTTCTTCAACACCCTTCAATCTCAACTTGACCTGCTCTCCGCAAACAGCAGTAGGAGCTTCATTTTCAGTTTCATTGTAGATAGTAAGTACTTCAACTGGGACCTTGTTAGGCATCAAAAGTAACTGCGAACCACGTTTAGCATGTCCAGACTCGATCTTTCCCTCAACCATCGTCCCAAGATCACGATACTTGGCTCCAATTGGCATCATGAATGGCGCGTTAACATTACGCTCAGAGATAGGCATGTTGTCCAAATACTCGAGAAGCGATGGACCATCATACCAAGGGCAATCCTTCTTAGACACCCGGTCCTTCAAGTTAGCGCCAGAGTACGCAGAAACAGGCATGAAGATGACGTCTTCTTTCGGCTTGAAACCAAGAGATTTAAGGTATGTAGCGAGCTTGCCTGTGCACTCATCGTATCTCTCCTTAGACCAGTTAACAGTAGGGTCGTCCATCTTGTTAACGGCAATAATGAGCTTGTTGACACCTTGGTTCTTGGCTAAAACGGCGTGCTCACGAGTTTGTCCACCGCGCTCAAATCCTGTCTCGTATTCACCCTTTCGTGCGGAGATAACAAGAATACCAACATCTGCCTGAGAAGCTCCTCCAATCATACTGGGCACATATGTCTTGTGACCAGGAGCATCAAGAATAGTGTAGCGTCGCTTCTCAGTCTCAAAATATCCTCGACCGACCTCAACAGTCTTACCCTTTGATCGTTCTTCCTTGGTCAAATCAAGAACCCAAGAAAGATACCAGCTCTCTCTTCCAGCATCCTTGGCTTCTTTCTCGAACTTCTCCATAGTTCGTTTGTCAACAGTACCAGTAAGGAACAATAAGTTTCCACCCATAGTAGACTTTCCAGCATCAACGTGACCCATAAAAATAATTGAAAGATGCTCCTTACCATAAAGATCCTCGATGGTCTCGTTATCAATCATATGCGAATCGTCAACAGTTTCAATTGCTCGTAGATTCTTCTCGTCAGATTCTTTAGCCGGTGCAGCCTTCGACGCAGCGGCAGAAGCAGGAGTAGCAGCAGGAGCAGGAGCGGCAGAAGTTTCAGCCACGGTCTCCTTCTCCTTTGTAGAAGGAGCAGGGGTCGACGCACGAGAGGATGAAGCCGAAGGAGTACTGTCTTCGGCCTTCTTGGTCTCCTCAGCCGCTGACTTTGTAGCGGCCTTCTTGGGCTCAGAGCCTCCGATCTTCAAAACCTTGACTCCACTTGCCGTCTCTGTAGTCTTTGGCTGATCACCACCAATCTTGAGAACCTTAGCACCGCTGGCTGTAGTGGTCGCACGCTGCGACACTGGTATAAAAGGAGCAGACGTCGCGGCAGCTGCTTGTCTAGGAGTAAAGCTTGGTCTGAAGTCAGATGCAGCTGCAGAAAGACCTCCCTGGCGCCAGTTTGAGTTGCTGTTGGAGTTGTTGTAGTTGGCATTGTTGGGATATCGAGGAGGGTTTGCATACTGCTGCTGCTGCTGCTGCTGCTGCTGGTAGCCACCGTAGCCTTGATACCCTTGTTGGGCATAAGGTTGCTGATAGTACCCTTGCTGCTGTTGCGGTTGAGAACCATAGTTTCCACCGTTGTAATTGTTGAAATAGTTGTTTGCACTGTTTCCAGCAAACTGCTGTTGTGCAGGGGGATATTGCTGTTGTTGCTGCGAACCAAGGTTGAGTCCGGCGGCCTGCTGGCTCAGTTGCTCATCCTGAGCATTTTGCTCCCAAGAGTTAGGAACGTTCTGATCGTTTGACGACATTTTATCTTCCTTTGTCTATACTTGATACTGAAAATGGATAGAGAACAGTAAATTAGCAAGTAAAATCTGCCTATCTCTTCTTTGCCGGCGACTATTTTTTTTTTCACTATGTCGCGGCTCTGCTAATTTGGTGCACTATTTACAGACAATCACAGTTGATTCACAAGCATACTCTCTTATTTTGGACCGAAAGTTACCACCCGCGCGCATTTTTTGAGTTTCGCAGCGAAATCAGGAATAATCCGAAATGGAAGAAAAAAAATTATAAACTCCCAACCTTTAAAATTTCTGGTGAAGCCGGGAAGACGGGTTGTTCACCATCTGGTTTCTAAAAGTTAGGATTGTTGGATTGCGATTTAATTCTTTTTATCAGTTCCGGTCTATTGACTAAAGTTTGTAAAAACTTTTACTGGTCTTTTTGGGACGTTATTGCTCTAATAATCAGAACAGTTTGCTTTCCTATCTCTGCCGCGTTGAGGTTACAAGGCTAAACTGGTTTCTTTCCACATACTATTGCAACCAAATCCTGTACTAATTCAGAAAGGGATAAATATCTTCTTATTAATATATGGTATTATTACTCAAAATACGACATTCTGCTGTGTAAAGCATACATCTCATCACCATGCAAAGATACAACCAGATGGTATTTATCTACTTGTCTTTTAATTCTCCTGTCAAGACAACAGAATAACTAACCACTATGCTTTTTTAATATTAGGCTGTCAGTGTTTTGCGGTCAAAAACCAAAATCTTGCTATTACGGTCAAAACTTGCTCCAGCGACTACGTTGATTCGCTCTGTTGCGCACAATGAAGCACATGTCAGTGTTGCTTCGAGGATTCAATACAGATATTTTCACGTTGCGCGACACTGTAATTCAGGTGCTTCTCCAATTTCAAAACCTTTTGACCAAGAATCAAAGATTACAAACAAGTCAGACGTTATTCCTTGGACAGAAACAAACGTCATTCCTATCCATTTTTCTAAACGTGCGTATCAAGCTTTTCTGAAGCGAATTGTCTGGCCCGCGATAGATGTCTCAAGGTTTCCGTTCTCACTTGAATTCATAAAACAAAATACTGCTACACCTAGAGATTTATGGAACCAACTCATTGGATATCCCGTGACAGTAGGCGAGAAGAAACGAGTTAGAGGCATACTGAAGTCCGTTGCTACTGTCGAATTTCCTGGTACCAATTTTCCGCCTCTAAAAGTTGAAATAAACCAGAATGAATTAGTAAGTAGCATTTCTGACAAGTAATAAACTTCTAGCTAACAGCTAAATTATAGATGGGTTTCACCCAAGCCGTATATGGTACAGTGCTGAAGGCGATTCTTGACGGTGCGATAAAAAACGTGACTCTCAACGATTTGGCGATTACTCAAAGATATACTCACTGGCCTACCACTGCGAAAATGTTGCCAAGCTCATATTTAAAATCCGACAAGGAAGCTAAATTGCATGTCATCAGTCTTTGTCTCCGCTTCGGCGAGCTTCCTGTCTTCACTTCTGAAGTTTCACCAGAAGGATTGGCTACGGCTACGGTCTCATGGCCCGGAACTAACCTTGAAGTTTCTGCGGAGCGCCATACACCCATGCTGGCTGAAAAGGCCGCTTGCAGTGCTTTCAAATTTTTGATAGAACAACATTTTGCAGAGAAAGGGTCAGAAAAGTTATATTTGAATGATCTCGCAGAACTCAGCCCTGCCAACGCACAAACTTTTGTTGAGTTTGTGGCGGCGTCTGATGCCGAAGAAGTCACATATAAAGGCTACACTCAGCGCGCTAACGACACTATGGCGCCCACAAAGAAGGGGAAAAAAATAAGACGAAAGCCTCAAAGTGACGTTTTTTATGGAGGTTCGGTATCATTAGGCGATACCGTTGTTGGACAAGCGACTGGTATGCATTCTGCGGCCAGTGCTCATACGGCTGCTTTTCTCGTCGCTGCTCATGTCATCAAACAACGCGATGAGGAAATTTGGAAAACGTTCCTCAAACGTCTTCGAGCCGGAAACGGAAAGATCCTCCAACAATTACAACCTGTTTATGAACGCGTGGAACAGAGTACTATGAGCTGTATTCGATCTGCCTCAAAAGACATAGGCTCTTTCTTAGCACTTTCTTCTACGCAAACGTCTATACAAAGTCAACTTGAACAAGAACTAAAAGAATACGCACCCTATACCAGAAAAAGTTTGAATGAGATCCAGATTAATGCAAAGAATAAACGTCTTCTAGAACGTCTTGAACAATACGAAACTTCTGAAGAGTTGGCCAATATGCGCAAAATCAGAAGTGAGCTCCCTATGACTTCGTATCGTGAGAAGGTTCTTAATTTAATCAAAGAGAATAATGTCTGCGTGGTGATTGGCGCTACAGGAAGTGGTAAATCTACACAAGTTCCACAAATTATCCTTGATGATTACATTAAACAAGGAAAGGGTGCTGAGTGTAACATTGTTATTACGCAACCACGTCGAATTGCTGCTTCATCGGTGGCAGAGCGTGTTGCTGCTGAAAGAGGAGATACTATTGGTAATGGTGTTGGATACCAAGTTCGCTTTGTCAACAAATCACCTTTGTACGGCGGTAGTATCAACTTCGTAACTACTGGTGTTTTACTTCGCCAGCTTCAGGCAACCGGCAGTGACTATTTCAAAGATATTAGTCATTTAGTCATTGATGAAGTTCATGAGCGTAGTATTTTGGTCGATTTCTTACTGGTTTTGATTAAAAGACAACTCAAACTTCGTGAGCAAAACATCAATGTACCGATGCCAAAAATTATTCTTATGAGTGCCACAGTCGACACAAAATTATTCATTAACTATTTCAAGACCTTGGACAACTTACCTGCTCCGTCCATTAACGTTCCTGGTCGGACGTTCCCGGTCGAGTCGAACTATTTAGATGACGCTTTAAAATTTGTTGGCAATGAGACCATGAATTCTATTCTTGCTATTGCCGGCCGTCCTCTGAAGACTTTTATCACAAGAGAGTTATCGCTCAAAGCTCCGCCCGTAAGTAATGAAACTGCTGATGCTGCTGTTGAAGATGACGATCGTGCCGTTGACTGGAACACATTGGGTATGTTCCGGGGCGAAGAAGTTGCTATTTCCGCCGAAGATGAGAGTTATGTACCTTGCGAGCTGATTGCTGGGCTGATTATAAAGCTGCTGGAGACGACCAATAAAGGTTCAATAATGGCCTTTTTGCCAGGACTTGCAGATATCACAAGAACACAGAAAGTATTGAATATGATGAATAGCGAATTATTCAGAGATCCGGAAAAAGCTCGTTTCTATATTTTACATTCTACAATTCAGGATGCACAACAAAAAGTTTTCGAGAGTGTACCTGAAACCTGTCGCAAAATCATTCTGGCCACGAATATTGCAGAGACCTCAGTAACAATTCCAGAGCTGCGATATGTTATTGATTCTGGTAAAGAGCGTGAATTGAAGTTTTTACCTTCTCAAGGAATGACAACTTTAATGATTGACTGGGTTAGTCAATCGAATATTAAGCAGAGATTAGGTCGTGCGGGTCGTGTTAGTCACGGTGTATACTTTGGTTTATTCTCGCAGAACCGATATCATTTAATGCAGAAAAATCCCACTCCAGAGATTCTTCGATCTGATTTACAGCAGATTTGTTTGGAAACTAAAGCGTTAGGTGTCAAAGAGTCTGTCGAGACGTTTTTGCAAGAGACAATTAGTCCCCCTCGAAAGTCTGCTATTGTGCATGCTGTTGATAACCTAAAGTCGATTCATGCTCTTTCACAAGAAGGGGAGCTTACGCCGATCGGAAAAGTGTTTTCGCTATTGTGAGTAATAAAAACTGATTTGATGTAGCTAAACTGACAGAGATTTTAGGCCTGTTGCCCCGGCTGTTTCACGTATGCTTATGTTTGGAATTCTGTTCCGTAGCTTTGACACTGCTGTAATTCTTGCTGCTCTTGCCACAAATCGAAGCCTTTTCCTTGGTGGAACTAGGGACACGAAGGATCAGATTAATACTATTAAAAAGAAATTTGCAGGAGGTCATCAAAGTGATCAATTAGCGTCTCTTAACGCATTTCGGGAATGGCGTCAAATACGATCTGAAGGCGGTAACGCAGCTGCCGACATGTTTGCGAATCATAATTTCTTGCATCGTAATTCACTACGAGCGATGCTTTCGACTGCGGTTCAAATTCATGGTATTTTCAGAGAGCGAGACATCATTCCTGCTAACAACGACTCATCAGAACCTTCAAACCGGGATCAAACTCCTCGATTTGGCCCATTACTGATGAACACTAATAGTGACAATATGGAAATTGCTAAAATTCTCGTGTTTCTGGAACTATATCCTAACATTTCTTTTCAAAAATCTCAACGTCTTTTGCGTACTCACCAAGATGACCTTGCAATTGCGCATCCTGCTTCTATCAATTCACCTGGTGATTTCCGAACTTCAATTAAAGATTTAGAGAGAATTAAATACGGTACTTTGTTTGCATTTAACGAGAAAATACGACGAGATGCGAATAGTGAACAGGTCACTTTGAAGGACTTATCGCAAGTGCCTGCTGTTCCATATGCTTTGTTTGCCAATGGTGCCGTTCAAGAGGACTCGTGTCTTTTGGTTGACGACTGGGTCCCTATTTCGTTTTACCCTGAACATGCTGCATCCATGATTTATAATTTAAGAGACCAAGTTGATTCTGTAAGTTACGATCTATCGAACGTTCATAAATGAACTCTATGCGCTAACTGTGATTTTAGTTGATTCAATACGTCTTTTTGGAATTGTGCAAACCAAATTCAAATGAAAATGCACTCACAGAGAAAGAAACCGCGTTACTTGCCAGAGCGGTCAACGCACTTACTATCATTATGGAATCGGGTGCTAAACCTGAAAACAACCGTCAGAATAACGGATACGACAGACAGAATTATAATCAGCGTTCTTATCGATCTGATGCAAGTATGAGATCAAGATGATGGTGTAAAAGGAATTTATTGACCAGCGAGATTCGAGAGAAAACTGTATATAATCTCGGATTGCGGGTTAATTCTTTATGTTGAAATTACAACTTTTGAGAATCATCCTCACTCTCAAAAGTTCACTGTAAATAAGTTTGTTCTAAAGGTTATGTTTTTATTTATTAAGTTACATAGAAGTCGTTATTGTTTCAATTGTTTCAATTTATTATTTGCTGTAATCAAAGAATAGCTGAGCGCTCTAATTTTGCATCTTGCCATCACAAACCCATTATCGAGAACTTTAAACAGTAAGAATTACAAAGCATGAGTTTGTTGGAGGCTGGTGATGACTCTTACGACAAAAACCAATGCATTAAATAAATAGCAGTCTACATGAAAATTGTACAGTTCGAAAAAATCTATGCATTATACATGTAAAAATTCTAGATATTAGGACACAATAAATCGTACTTCACAAGTCGTTTAATCTAAGTCCAGTTAGTATCGCAATCAAGATCACCATCGTTTGATAGCAAAAAGAGACTAGAGATATACTTACATCAGAAGCTGAGGCTGTTACAAATTCACGAGCTTCAAGAGCCACCCAAATCTTCACCATTGAAGAGACTGATTTGTCGGCAAATAAATCAGAGTTACCACTCATTGCAGAGATAGCACCTAATTTTCGTAAAATTGGTAACGAGCTTTTGAAAATATCGAGATTTGGATCTAATTGTCGTCCGATTCCTTCGAGTAGTAGAACTGATAAGACCACATTCACAAAATCGCTTTCCATACGAACATGATGACGTCGGATCATTGTTAGTACCTGTTGGAGAACATCGCCTATTTTCATGTTTCCTAGAGCAAATGTTTTGCTCTTGACTCCTAGCAGAAGATTCTGCATTCGTAACGCAAAAACGTCACCGTTTATAACGGTTTGTGGTGTTCGTGATCGTTCAATCATAAGTTCTCCTGCGTGGTATCCATCAAATGTGGCAATTGCCGTAAACAAATCAATGAAATTTCTACGGTTAACACTATTAAGTTCAGTAACCAGTCCAGCGTCAAGGAAAACAACTTGTGGTCGGTATCCGTCATCATCAAGTCTACTTAGCTCATCTCGGAATTCAACTGGATTTTTAATTGATAGTAACTTTGCGGTAATGGCATTGGTATCTTCAATGTCAAAGGAAACGTCTCTGTTCCACAATTGACTAAACTTTTGATTTTGTTGCATTATGCTTTCCCTCAGTTTTGGTATCTTGACAAATCGAACCATGATGTTTCCCGGATGAAGATCGGCATGAACAAAATTATCAATAAGCAACATATTCAAAAATGCGTTCAGTCCCATGTCAGCAATCTCTTCCTCAACTTGACCACGACCCTCAGATGGCAAACTCAACAGTCGATCCATGGGAATTGCAGGAACATATTCTTCAACCAGAACGCGTCTTGAGTTCATGTTTGGTAGGATTGCAGAGTAAGAAACGGGAAAATGTATGTTTTCTCTGTTTTTGAAATTCTTTTGGAAGATTGAAAGGTTTGTAGATTCAATACGCAAATCCATTTGTAACTTCATCATGTTTCCAAATTGCTCAACTTCACCAGGAAGTGACAGCCATTCAAGAGTGGGGATGAGATCAATCGCATATGCGAAAAACTCCATTATACGAAGATCACGATGAACTCTTGATTCTACTCGCGGATGCAGTACTTTAACAGCTACCCATGCGTTTTCTCGATCCTTGGGATTCGGAACGCTTTGCAGAACTTTTGGAGAGAGCTTAGCTCGATATACTTGAGCAATTGCTCCAATACCGAGAGGTTCTTCTTCAAATTCTTCAAAGATATCTTCAAACTTCATGCCATGAAATGCGTCTTGAATTGCGCTAATTGTAACAGAAAGAGGGTGCTTGTTGACGCTAGAGTGTAATTTTGACATTTCAATACAGAAATAACGAGGGAAAATATCGGTTCGACTAGCTGCCCATTGACCGAGTTTAATAAAAGTAGGACCAGCACTCTCCATGCTATGAACTAGTAATCTGTACCACCACACCGCTCCAGTTGTGTCTACATCAGAATCAGGTAATTTTGATCCAAACAATATAGCAGGTGCAGCAAAGGCAACCGGTAGAAATATTACTAGTAAATGAGTAAATCGAACCCAAGTGTAGAAAGAATCAAAAATTGCTTCAAAAAAATTATATATGCGACGTAATGTGGTATTCTGCGGGATCTTGGCCTCATGGTGCTGTTCGTCAAGATCTTCAGATAGGGATAGCAGGTAATCTTCCCTAGTTTGGTATTGAGACGAGTCCTGATCTAACTGCTCAACAGTTGGAAATACTTCAGAGACCGGTTCAGTGTCACACTTGATCTCGTAATTGGTAAAATAAAGAAGCGGCAGAGAGATCAAGGCTGTAGCGGCCATTGCCCGATGTATACGGGATCCGGCGGATCTGCCTTGATTCGTAGAGTTTTCATATGTGCTAAACTTGCGCTGTCCAAGATCCAGCTGAAAGTTCCGTCTTATGCTTAATGGTCCATTTGAGAATTTGGTAGATGTAGAGTGAGACTGATTACGACTCAATAAAAATGGTAGCGACGGATGACAAGAGCGCGGTGAAGGCTTGAGTAGCGACAAAGCTGACGGAAATGATGGCGCCAGACGAGCCGGAAAGCAGCGCCAAGAGGCCATCAGAAATAAGCAAAGTCCGCTCTTCGCAAGATCCGGTTATTTCCGCAAATGAAAAGGAGAACTGTGAGAAGGAAAATATAAAAGTTGATTTTTAGACAATGTCGATCAAATGAATATCTGACTTCGACGCCGCACGGGAGAAGTGCGAACTACTAATCCTATTACATCTACGTCAAATTGAAATGGGAAGATGTTAATTGTGCATTAATATATACAAAAGAAATATAGCGAGTAGGTGAGTTGGCGAGCAACTAGCAGACTCTTCTCTGCGTCTCAAAAGTGTTTTGCCATCCGTAAGCTTCGCGTAAAAGGTATTTCGATAATATTAATCTACTCTTTTGAAGTTGAGCTAGGATCTGAAGGGAAATCTGGTAATTGCGATGGCTTAGGAAGTGTAAAGTTTGCTGCTTTCGCTTGATCCTGATTGAAGTCAGCATATACAAATATACAAGATCAAGAATAATTGGTACGAACCATGCGTAATCGCTCTTGCTCGTCAGCAATTCTGTATTTACGGTTGAGATAAAGCATTCTGAAGGTATAGGCTGTGTAGTATACTATACAAAGCATTAGTCAAGATACATCATCACGGTATAAACTAACTAAACATCATAACTGGAAGCCTACATGTTCCACCAACCAAGGCGAGCACTGTGCAGCGATGAAGCACGTCGAGAGAAGTGACGTACCACGGCCGCACAAAGTTGGCCCTGCGTAGATTTGGTGTAGTGCGAGTGCGCGGTGGAGCCATTGTTGGTTCTTTGCTTCTTGTTTTATTTGAAGTGAAATCAATCAATTCAAATCTCAGCGTATGCGCCCCCGGAGAAAGAGATCTCAGAGGAGCATAGGCGTCATGAGACATATGCCGCGCCGCTCCCGAGAAAACCATCTCCCGACCCAAAGTGAATTTTGAGAAAAAAACCTGTAACTGTAGCTTGCTTTTTCCTTCGCGAATTCCAACAACGCAATGGGATCCGGGATGCGAGTCTGTTTGAATGCAAGCCGGGCGCTAACTCGAGCTGCGGAAATGCAGCAACGTCGAGCATTACACATCTCGGCTGAGCGCCGGGCAATGGATTTCACGCGATTTATTCCCTTCATGAAGCGCACACCTGCGAAACCAACATCCAACAAAGTCGACTTTGAAGAAGCTGAAGAGGAGGAATTGCGGGCAGTTGGACAAACTGAGGAAAAATCAGTCACAACCAGCGAAGATGTAGCAGTTGAGACAGTCAAGGATTCCGAACCCAGTGAATTTGAGCCATTGCAACTTTCTGAATTTAACTATCGCCCATCAAAAATAAAACCAAAATTAATTGAAGAAATCAACAGTTTTGACAAAGATGACTTCAAGAACGTTCCGTTTGTTGAGATTGGTCTGCCTCCCAAGGAACTTCACTGGCGCGAGCGCGTCAAGGGCTTTTCTTACAAAATTTGGCAAAACACAGCTCCAGTTTACGATCAGAAAACTCTCCACCGTCTTGCTCAACTTGCAGTTGGTGTCGAACTTGGTCTTGTCGATATAACCTGGCCCAAATCTGATGGAATTGTTGACCCTCAGCGACGAAAAGCGATCCAAACAAAAAACCTGTTTGCTCAAATCTCAATGCATCCAAATGTTCCTTCTATCAACGTTACTTCGTTTCCCCTTGCAAATATTAACACTCGCTTTGCTGTCGCTAAAAAACTCTCTCAACTTTCCGGCCGAGATATTCCGGACGCTGCTTTCACAAACGCAAAGACCGTCGGAGATTTACTGAAATACTACGCTCAAGATGCAAAGACACAAGAAAAGTATGGTCTTTTCCAAGAGGACCCGTACAATCCTTACGCTACAAAATTACGCATCGATCCTCAGCAGTATGCGGGCACAAATGTCAAGATCTCTACTTGAGGTGTATTATTAATCTACCCTTTGTATATACTTCTTAATGCTACTTACGTTTCATAATTATTTCAATAGAGGTTCTACATTTGGACTATTTCCCCCAGTTATATTGGAAAATCTAACAAAACCAGGATTCTGACTGCATAAGTTGCATCCACTAATATGTGATCATATAAACCTATCATGAAAATTTAAAACTCATTTTGTCTATTTCTTGGCTTTTCGTGAGATGCGTTCAATATTTCGAGGAGTCTTTATATTTCCACTTCTACCATACTTATAAAACCGAGATCCTTCCACATAGATGTCAATCGACAGATGGCGTCGACTGCTCTGTTGTTCCGGCATACTAGTCCACGGCACCTCTAGTTACCTCTAGATTGCAGCCTCACTGAATGGAAGGCTTTTTCTGATTCTTTTGTTCAGTTCTCTTTGATAAAGATGATTTATTTATTGTATGATTGAAATTTCACAACGAATATGTGAGAATCGACCCAATATCATAGGACTGATATACCATCCTCTGCACCAACAGCGGCATGAAGTCATGGTTGAGCATATAAGTTGTAATCAAAATTCTTCTATTGCAAAAGGTAAGAACATGGGTCTTTGTAGTGAGCGGGAAGAAGGGAGATCGAGAGCGGGGAGCGGCCTATTAATAATTTTCCGGAGGGCCTGGCTTACCCGCCGCACAAGCTTTGTTTATTCGTTGCCATTTTGCGCGGAAAATAGTTGAGCGCGGCCTGTTTCAAGTCACTTTAAACACTTTTATTTGGTTGATGCAACTCATGACCTTCCCTCGTGTGGCTCCGTTATGAACAGCAAAATCCCACTTAATCCGCTATTGTATATCGCGAGTT
>JAJLWK010000351.1:0-15497 GCA_030570675.1 Myxozyma neglecta | reverse complement strand
ACTGCGGGGTTACGAGCTAAACTTGAAGCAGGATTTTCTCGTATGAATGAGTTAATCGTACTTCAGGCATCGCAAGGTTTAGCAGTCTACGTTGAGAAAACGATTTCTGATGCACTGAAGCGGGGAATAGTAATTGGTTTCGATCACAGACATGAAAGTGAGGCGTTTGCAAGACTTACGGCTTGCGCCTTCATCACCAAAGGATTTACAGTACATTTCCTCGACGACTTAGTCCCCACTCCTCTTGTTCCTTTTGCCGTTGACAAGTTACAAGCAGCTTGTGGAGTAATGGTGACTGCATCGCATAATCCAGCTGCTGCTAATGGATATAAAGTATACTGGGCTAATGGATGCCAGATTATTAGTCCACATGACAAAGGCATTGCTGCTGCTATCAACGACAATCTAACACCATGGGTTTGGGATAAGACTTTAGTGGACAATAGTGAACTCGTCAAGCGACCACTGAAGCAAGTTGCCGATTCTTATTATTCACAGTTAGCTGGGCTGGCAGGAGACACTCGTATCAATCCACTTATGCGATTCATGTACACACCCATGCACGGAGTCGGTCTTTTATACGCCGAAAGAGCTGCTTCATTATTGGGTGCACTACCCAATGTCAACATGTTTACAGTCCCCGAGCAAGCCTCACCCGATCCTGATTTTTCCACAGTCGAATTTCCCAATCCGGAAGAAAAAGATGCACTTAAGCTCGCAATGTCAGAGTCTGATGCTATGGGAATTTCACTAGTAGTAGCCAATGATCCCGACGCAGATAGATTTAGTGCAGCTGTGAAAGGCGCAGATGGCAAATGGATGCAACTTACCGGTAACGAACTCGGAATTCTATTCGCTTACTATCTGTTTGACAGTTTACCTCCAAATACTGATCTATCAAAGCTTGCAATGTTAAATTCAACAGCCTCGTCACAAATCTTGCGTTCGTTTGCAGAAACAGAGGGATTCTATTATGAAGAAACACTTACAGGATTCAAATGGTTAGGAAATCGCGCTATACAGTTAGAAGAGCAAGGATACAATGTCATATTTGCATTTGAAGAAGCTATCGGTTACATGTTTCCCGGAATTCACGATAAAGATGGAATTGGTGCAATGTTGATGTTTATTAAAGTTCTTCGGTGGATTGAAGATACAGTTTCCCATGACACAATGACACGAGCACAGGGTATCATTATTGTTCTTGAGCGAATTTACAAGAAATACGGATATTTTGAGAATAAAAACGATTACTACGTTGCGCTCGATCCACGTGTGACCGAGACCGTTTTCAACTATATCCGCACTATGAACAAAAACGAAGAAGATCCCTCAGAATACCGGTATCCGTCAAAAGTCGGTTCAAGGACCGTAACATATTGGAGAGATTTAACGATCGGGTACGACTCCTCAACTCCCGATCACGTTCCACTTTTACCAGTTTCCAAATCTTCTGAAATGATTACGTTTGTTCTAGATTCAACAGTCCGAGTAACTATTCGTGGAAGTGGAACTGAACCGAAACTTAAAGTATACATTGAAGCGAAGTCAACAGTTAGTAGGGAAAGGAGCAGGCAGATTGCGGAGCAGGTTTGGACTGATTTGGAAAATGAATGGTTTAGACCAAAGCAGACAGGACTTCTTCACGCTTAAGTTTTTTTCTCTCTTTAATTGTTTTCAATTGTTTCATGCATTTTTTGCTTTGACCTCTAGCTTTATATATTCTCATTTGTAAATGCACTTTTGTGCAGGACCTTCTCTTTCCAATTTTTCCAATTGTCCAATTGTCAAATTCAGCTACTTTTAATATATTTTCTAATGAACCTAATAAGTTTTTCTCTCTTACCACCATTTTCTAGACTACATACCACTTTGGGTTGAGTTTTTCATGTGTGGCGCATTGTGCCCCGGGTTGCGCCAGAACGCTTTTGATAAGTATACAGGTGGGTTATTATTGGACGTACGCAATGGTTTGTGACTTTTCAAATTTTCTTTAATTGACCTTTGCTGTAAAAAAAAGTGAATTTGCTGTTTCTAGAACAACTCAAAAAAGAAGAAAACACAACAAAAAACAAAAAAAATAATAATATACTACAGCCCAGTTTTTCTTCCTTCAAAAGTCCAAATAAAAGCCAAGAAGTGTGTGATCTGCCTTCTCACGCTGTACGTTCATAGATACATGGATTGAACTCGCGTGGAAACTTTAATTTTGACTTTTGACTTTTTTCTTTTTGCTTTCCTTATTTTGGTTCAGTATGCTTCCAAAAATAGCAACCTGTCAGTTGTGCAGAATGTCTTTCTCTCTTGGACCTTTGTACAGTAAATGTAATAATAATGTATGGAACAAAAAAAACTGAAAACTAGGGGTAACAAAAAAACAACGCCTCATAATTAGAAAGCAACGAGGCCGAAAGCAAAGCAGATAACGACAGCGGCAATGGGCATCGCGAAAGGCAATGCGTTCTGTGCACGGACGTAATTGCCGCTTGCAGCCGAGGATGACTCCGCAGCGGATGAGCTCGCAGACTCTGACGCAGTGGTAGACGAGCCTTCAACTGCTGAAGACGAACCCGAAGCGGATGTAGATGTAGCCATAGTAGAAGAGCCAGATGCAGAAGTCGAAGTTCTGCCAGAAACAGAAGACTGTCCTGAGGCGGCGGGCAGTATAGCGTCACCGTGGGAAGGATCAGCAGGAGTCCACTGGTTAGAAGGTCCGTCGCTTCCGAGAGGCTCACCAGCTCCGTCACGCATGTAAGCAACGGCCTGCGAAGGAAGAGCAGGCAAAATATCACTAGCCTCCCAGACACCTTCCTCATAAGGAGGGCAAGTAGAAGCATGGTTGCTGGTAGTATATCCACCATCACCGGAGAAGTCCTCAACCTTCTCAAGCATAGATTTAAGGTTGTTGAAGTCAGTCAGGATAGTGACTTCTGAAGATCCAGCAGTAACGTTAACAAGACCGTAGTTGTTAGCCTCTTGAACATATTCGTAAACCAAACCACCAGAGAAGACAGATGACATCTGGTCAGAGAAAATGGCTTCAACCTCGGTGAAAGGACGAGGCTCGACGAGATTACAACCAAACTCGGAAAAGAAGATAGGGAGAGAGTAATTCTTGAAGTTTTCGACCTTCTCATTGTAACCAGAGACGGTATACGAAGACTGACCGCACCACGAGTAGTCGTTAATGGCAAAGAACTCAGCACGAGTATCCTCATCGCCACAGTTCAAGTAGTGAGCAAGCTGGTAACGGTTCTCAGCAACATCTGCGGCAGCGTAACCAACTGGAATGTGTCTATAATCTCTAGCCTTGATGTAAGCACGCATGTCACGAATGACCGCCTTAAGAACAGTAGCAGTGTTGGTGGTGTTGGCATCGTTCACGACCTCGTTAGCAGCAATGAAGGCGAGTAAGTTGGTGTAGTTCTGGAAAATGTCGATTGTCGCAAAGTTGTGCTGAGCGAGAACATAGTTGTACGAGTACATGGGGTAGTCTCGCGAAATGGAATGCTGTGAAGTCGCGACATCAAGGATGAGGTAAATTCCATTGTCCTCAAGAAGCTTCATGCACTCCGAGTGGTCGGCAGCATTGTCGATGTGATAGATACGGATGGTGTTCATGCCAAGCTCCTTGATGTATGGAATATCACGTGAACAGACATCGTAGTCCTGGAGCGGGTCCGCGGTGTCTCCATTGGCATCAGGCGGCTGATTGTCGACACCTAACAGAACGCGTCAGCACCGCCCAAAACAACTGGAAAAAACAAACAAAAATAAAAAAATCAGTTATAGATACATACCTCTGATGTAGAAACGATCACCGGTGACAGAGTCGAAGAAGGCTGGAGAAGGGTGTTAGACAGGCTGAAAACCATTGGAATGTAAACAACGCGCTCAAACTTACCGTTGCCGCGCACCTCGATGGTGTTCAGGGCCGAAACGAGAGACGACGCGGTCGCTGCAGCAAGAAGCAGGGCCGATGAAAACTTCATTGTAAACGAGTGAACGAAAAAAAAGAAAGAGGGATAACGAAGAAGCGGTGAAGAGCGAAGAAGAAAGGAAAAAAAGCGAAGAGAAGAGGAAGAGGCGCTGGAATTAAAAGGACGGGAGCAGGAGCGCGCCGAGCCAGGCTGAGCCCGGAGCGCGATTCAGACCGCCGCCGCAAATTTAAATCGTCTTGGTGCATTTTTTTTTGGATTTTTCTTTATTTTTGGATTTCTTCGCGGTCCCTTTTCCCAGGCAATTATGCCAAATAGGGTTCGGGCGTTTTACGTTACAAGACCTTAATTGCGCCGCGTTCGTTCGAGTTGGGCAGTTTTATCATTTCCGCGGTCCTGATTTGGCAGCGGCACGGGCGCCGAACAGACGATCGTTTGCCAGGTGCGCACACGCTGTAGTGAAAATGAACAGAAAGAATCAAGTCATTAATACAAATATACACGATTGGTGGCAGTTATATGAAGTATAGATTGATTTTACGCGTCTTCCGCCCCAGAGCAACACAGTCCTAATTCCTTCCAAGCAATCCTCTGTCGCCACTGCGTTTGGAATGGGCCAAGCACGCCCCTTCCTTATTAACTCTATCTACTCCTGCGCCGCATCTCCACTTGCAGTGGCTTAGTCAGTCATGAAACTGACTCTCGGCTCAGCTCAGACGCACGCCCTTCAGGGCCTTCTTTAGGATCTTCTCCACCGTGTCCCAGTCGTCCGTGGGCACCGGAATCATCTCGATGCCAAAGTACTCCTGGATTTCGCGTAGCTGTGCGTACGACCGCTCGTCGCCCACAAACGAAATCGACACTCCGACACGGCCGAACCGTCCTGTCCGACCGATGCGGTGAAGATACGTCTGTGGATCTGCCTCGCCGTCTTGAGTCGTCGGAATGTCGTAGTTGATCACCATAGACACCGAAGGTACATCAATTCCTCGTGCAAGCACATTAGTAGTAATCAGAACTTTGCTTCTTCCCGCACGGAAATCGTCTAAAATTGCATCACGCTCAAATCCTTCATATGAGCCATGTAGTACACTGACTTTATGCCCATCCTCCGTCATGCGGCGCTGAATTTCATCAGCAGTCGCGCGAGTACGCGTGAAAATAATCGATGATCCAACTGTAAGGAGATGATACAGCTCCACCAATACTTCATACTTGTGTTCTTGACCATGACAGTCCATGTATAACTGTTTAATAGCCTTGACATTCAACTCACTGGTCTTTAATCTGATTTCATTGGCGTTTGGAATAATAGTACGAGCATACTCCGAAACCTCATCAGGGAAAGTAGCCGAAAAAAGCACCAACTGTGTAGTTCTTGGAAGGGAGTTTCGAATGCGAATACACTGGTCTCCATGACCTTGTCCTTCAATCATGTTATCGGCCTCGTCCAGGACAAAAACCTTAACATGCTCTAATGGCAATTGCTTGCGCATAATCATATCCAGCACTGATCCAGGGGTGCCGACAATAATGTTTTGATTCAACTTTTGTCCACGAGGTGGTCTCACTCCCGGAATCGCGTATTCGCTTGTAATCTTTGTGTATTTACCCATCTCACGAACAACCTCCATAATTTGACGAGCCAGTTCTCGAGATGGCGCTAAGCACAAAGCTTGAACGGTATGTTCAGACGGGTTTACTCGTGAAAGCATAGTCAATGTAAAAGCAGCAGTTTTACCAGTACCAGACTGAGACTGTCCAATCATGTTCCGTGGCCTAATTTTAGCTGTCAGTAATAGTTCCTACGCGATACATATACTAATTGACACTTACGGATCATTCAAGAGTAATGGAAGCGCACGCTCTTGAATCTTCGAAGGTTTCTGGAACTTCATTCCATATAGACCCTTCAATAATTCTTCGGATCTGAACAATCAATTAGCATTTGTTCGAACTTCAGGAGGGTTTCAATCACGCATACAATCCCAAATCTTCAAATTTCTTGATTGAATACAGTGTCGAATTCGGATCCGCTTGCAAATCTGCAAGTTTGACTAAAACTTCGTGCTCATTTTCGACCAAACTAACAAAATGTTCGTCTTGCTCAACAGCAGCAAGCATTTGCTCTGGTGTCATATCAACTTCTTTCTTTTTACTCTCAGGAGTTGGTGACACGGCACGATCGGCCACTTGTATCGGAGGCTCTGCAGCCAAGTCCGCAATAGGTGAAGCTAATTCTTCACTTTCATCATCCTCCTCAGCCCAGCTTCGAGAGTTATTGGATGGGCTCACGGGAATTGTAAGTGCTGGCTTGCTTTCTGACTCGCTCTTGACATTCTCGGTTGCCTTGGTGATAGGTGTATCCCAAGCCATATTTGTGTGACTCCTTCTATAATTGATTCAATAGCCAAATATATTTGCGATGAAAGTTCACTGCTCAAATGTGAGTTGTGAAACCTGAATCAAAGATCAAAGTCCATCGAACCTGATTCTTCAATGACGTTCGTGTTTTTCTCAAAGTTTGTTACCCGGCTGAGCTTAAAGTTGTCAGCGCTGTTGCATTTGAAGCAAGTACTGCTGCGTTCGACACCTGTAATCTGACGGAAATAACGGCAATTATTACTAGCACAAATTCAGCAACTAATTTGCAAAGTTGAATTAGAATTCTCTCGCTTATTCTTAACGTAACGCTGCATTGAATTGCTATGGATTCTGTAGACGAGACTGAGATCGAAGAAGGTCTCTCGTTTGGAACGGAGCTTAAGGTATGCCGGTAGCGGACACCATGTCATTTTTAATAGTGACGATTTGTCGAATTTTTTTACGAAATTTATCATTCACATCACTAACGTTTTTTTTTTATTGAGGATGGTTTCAAAGTTACTGATGCCTGGGTATGTTTTGTTAAATACGAGATTATCTGACATAGTATTAACGAACGATCATCAGCTAGGTAATGGAATTGACTGGCTAGAGGACCTTCAATTGTTTTATCGAGAAAGAGCCACGCTCGAGAAAGAATATTCTGCCAAACTGCTGGCATTGACAAAAAAGTATTTTGAGAAGAAAGCCAAAAAGAGTATCTCACTTTCAGTTGGTGACACTCCTCAGGTCACCCCCGGATCTCTTGAATGGTATGCTTCTTTCATGCAATTGATTGACTCCACGGTGCGGATTTAAGTTAATTTGTCTCTTAGTGCGAGTTTGGTGACCTGGACCGACATTTTGACTCAAACAGAAAACATGGCTAATGAACATGATCGATTAGCTAGCGAATTGAGTTTACAGGTAGCAGATCAATTAAAGGGTCTACAGACTAGATATGAGGAGTTCAAGAAAAAGGTAATATTAAGATCTGTGCTTACGATTGCAACTAACGACATGATCTTAGCACGTTGTATTTAGCGAGAAACTTGACGAAGAACGCGATATTGTATATGCACAGTTGAAAAAAATGAAAGCGCAATACGATTCAGCTTGCCAAGTCGTTGAGAACTCGCGAACTAAAATTGAAAAATCTTTTGATAGCAGTAAATCAAAAGCCACTCGCCATTTTGAACAAAATCAGCTTGATATGAACAACGCAAAGAATTCTTATCTCATTGCCATTAACGTCGCAAATCGTGTTAAGGACAAATACTATTTTCAGGATGTCCCTTCACTTTTGGACAGTATGCAAGATCTTAACGAGGCTCGTGTTCGAAAACTGAATGCAATTTGGAATCAAGCGTCAAATGTAGAGCTTTCTTGTTTAGAACGGTGCAAAGAACATTTACAGGCATCTGTTCATGCTATTTCTCTAAACGATCCTTTCCTTGATTCAGCCATGTTCATGCGCCACAATGCGATAGCTGATTGGGCACCTCCTGCTGATTTTATATACGAGCCTTCGCCAATTTGGCACGATGATGACGAAATGATTGTTGACGACGCGGCACAAACCTTTTTGAGAAACAAAATTGCTCAGTCTCGACGAGGTATCCTTGATTTACGATCTACTGTCGAACAAAAGCGGAATGATATTGAGAATCTCTACAAATTACGAGAGCAGGCTATCAAAGATCCTACAAAAGCGAACTTTGATGAGGTGTTTACAAAGTTAATCAATGCGCAACGAGATGCCTCAGTTGCCGATACCAAGCGTATTGCTCTTGAAGTTGAAGTGGAGACAGTAGAGTTGGTGGTTGGTGATATTATCAAAGGAACGAAACCGCACGATTTCAAAAGCGTATCGTTCAAAATACCGACAACTTGTGCATTCTGTAGCGACACTATTTGGGGACTTTCTAGACATGGTTTTAAATGTCGTGCGTGTGGATATACTTGCCATTCCAAATGTCAAATGAAAGTTCCGGCGGATTGTGCTGGTATGAAAGTCAAAAAGAGTAAAAAGAAAAATAAAAATGGTGATGGTGCTAGCTTAAACGGTAATGGAAATGCTTCTGATGATGATGGAGCGTCGTCTTTTATGCCACGATCCACAAATTCAATAACTTCGCACACTTCGTCCATGTTGGGTACTGTCTCAAGATTTGGGAGAAGGAAAGCAAAATCGAACGCTAGTTCAACCGCACAACCTGGTCGTGATCCTTACGAGCTTCCCAATGCTACTCAAAAATCTCAAGAGGCTCACGCTAAATTCTCATACGTACCTAACGGCGACGGTGAAATTCCTCTGACTGCTGGTGATGATCTTGAAGTACTTGAGCCTCATGACGGTACTGGATGGGTGTTAGTTCGTAACGGTCTTGCGGAGGGTCTAGTTCCGTTTAGCTATATTGAGCTAGTACCTGATATGACTCGCACATCATCTATGACTTCTTCAACAGCAAGCATGATGTCTAGTAACAAGAAAAAAGGTCCAGCCGTAGCGCCAAAGCGAGGAGCAAAGAAGATCAGATACGCTGTAGCATTGTACGATTATCAGGGCCGAACTGATGCTGAATTGACAGTACAGGAGGGTGACAAAATTGTACTGACTGGTGGAAATACCGGAGAAGGCTGGACGGAAGGTGAATTAAATGGAGTGATTGGAAGTGTTCCAACTGATTATTTGCGATTCATGGATTAATCATTTATATATATATACATAATATTGGTTTGCAAACTTTTGGGTGTTGAGTTCTCTTTTGTACTTGCAACTTTTTACCTGTTTTTCACATTTTTTTATATTAGTGCACAGCAATATTGTGATCTTGGAGTTTTTTTCTTTGTTTTAAAGTTCAGTTTCTGTTTTCCATTTGATACTTTTTATTATTCCTCTATATTTCATTTTTCTTCTTTTGGCATTTTGTTTTGTATTTTCGTTGTATCGTGAGAATGACTTTTTCAAGAGATTTAAAATAAATCAGCATTACTATTTAAATTATAACAAACGTTCTCAAGTAAAATCACCCTCAAATAGAAAACCCCCCATAAAAATTACAAAATTAAACGCCTCGTTGCAAAAGGTGAGAAAAAAACGAAGAAGCAGATCCACTCCACCTAGTTCTACAAAACTATAACTTACAATATTTCCTCTCAGAAATCATCTTGTTTTAAGACTATCATGCTTTCTATTAATTATCCCGGGGCATATTAGCTCCAATCCATGCTAGCCCTTCTGTTAAGCCTGCGCCGGTCTTTGCGCTAGATGCTATAACTGTATGTTTTCTGCCAGCAGCGACCTGATCTAAATCAAGTCTTCTGGCTATTTCTCCCGCACTGAGGGCACCTTGTATATCTGATTTATTGGCAAATACTAATATTATGCAATTTCTCATTTCGCGATCGGAGAGAACTCTACTTAGTTCTTCTTTTGATTCATCGAGTCGATCGACATCACCACTGTCGACGACGTAGACAAGAGCTTGAGTTCCAGTATAATAATGACGCCATAACGGACGAATATTTTTTTGTGCACCAACGTCCTGATTTAGTGTGTCATCAGTAAAAGTGTTAAAAAAGCAAATAGCTGAGCTTAAACATACCCATATGTTAAATTTTATGTTTTTATATGATACAGATTCTGTGTTGAAGCCAATGGTAGGTATTGTGTTGCCACTATTAAAAACCCCTTGTTAACTCTGAATAGTTTGTCGCTTAGGTGTAAAAACATACGTTTGTCCAAGTTTGAGTTGAAAAAGGATAGCTAGAGATTAAGGACATTAATCAACCGATGTCATTGAAAGCAATAGCAACCCAACCTACTAGTCTTTCCAGCTGCATCAAGACCAAGCATAAGTATTCTAAGTATCATGAGCTCACCGACATTAAATGCATTACTGTTACTCTTCTCACCTGATCTCTTTCGACCCGAAGAACAGCCTCTGAACAACAATAATCGTAAGATTTTTAAAAGAACTAGCAGAACCTGTGTACGTACCATAAGCCGTGTCAATGAATTCCCCATAACTCAAGACTTCTATTAATCCAAACCAAACAAGAACTATTACAATTACAAAGCAGGAATTTAATGCTCAATATTGATCATAATGTCATATAAGACTGCCGCACTTGCGGATGCCCGAGCGGCGCTTATTTCATCACTGCTCTGGTTCATTAAAATCGGCAATACTTACAGCACGTTAAGACCGACTTCGATGGCAAAATAAGTGCGCAGTGCCCCTGAATTCTTTTCATTCGATTCTTAAAGCAGTTCGCCCACAGATCTACAATGGTTATGCCTGCTAAATGTGTGCATAGGAAATAATTAAATATCTATGAATTGAATTGATAAATATATACACTGATCCTAATGATCGTTTCTCATTTTCTTTCTTGAAGGCAGCGAATCGTCCGGCAATCCGCTTCTCTTTGTTCCAGGTAGACTTCCTGTTTTGATATCATTGTCTTCATTCGAAATTCGTCGATGTGGATATTCAAGATTTACAGATTCGAAAATGCTAAAACCAAGTTAATAAGTTTAAATCATAGCACAAAAAGATTAATTGGTGGTACATACTTCGCCGTAGGCTTAGGCATTTCGCTGAAATAAGGATGTAGCATTGCTTGTTCAGCCGATAATCGAGTTAGTGGATTATAAGTTAGAAGCCCTTGTAAAAGTTGAAATCCTCTTTGGCTCGTGGAGGAACTTTGTGGCGACGACTGTTGATTTCCATGAGATCCAGAGACATTATTCGACACCGTGTTGTACCAAGTCTCAAGCATTGGCTGATACGATTTGAATGTAGATAATGCATGGTATTCTGGATGCTCTGGTAACGACGGCCAGCTTTCTTCTACAGTAAATTAATGTCAGCAGGGCAGCTTAATTTCCATAACACCATTCAACATACTGGTTGGTGTTCCTAATATCTCTATAATTTTCTGCATTTGATTTCTTTGAAAAGGAACGGTTTTCTTGCTATCCATCTTCGCTTCTTCTCCCTTAAATATTGGTCGTAAAGCTAGCAACTCGGCGAATATACATCCAACTGCCCACATATCAACCGCTGGCGTATAGTGTCTAGCACCTAATAGTAATTCTGGTGCTCGGTACCATATAGTGACAACAACTTTGTCACCTGTGAACAAAGGCTGAAGTGGTTTGTTAAAAAGACGAGCAAGTCCCAAGTCTCCGATTTTAACGACACCGTCTGCAGTAACCATGATATTTGCGGGCTTCAAATCACGGTGTAGGACCCAATTTTGATGTAAATATGACACACCATTTAGTAGTTGCCATAGTATTGATTTTAGAGTCGATTCAGGTATGGGTCGCCGCTCAGGATGTGAATGAAAATGAATCAGTTGCTAATATCATACTATTTTAGTTTTGAGAAGATCAAAGAGCTTAAAGATGTTTAAGACTCACTAGTAAATCGTGTTCCGCAAATTCAAACACCATATAAATGCACTTGTCTTCTAAGATAATCTCAACAAGTGTGGTTATATTGATATGTCGTAATTCACGGCACAATGCAATTTCACGACACGCAGACTGAGATATGCCAGTATAATGTGCTACTTCTCCTTCTTTGTCTGCTTTGAATTTCTTGATAGCAAATTCTTTCTGTATATTGCCATATTTAGCGCGAGCCTTATAGACCCTAGTCAAGTAAAACATTAGTTCCTAAAGCCAGATTGTTGAAGTCAAATTCTCTAACCTTCCGTATGTTCCAGCAGCAATATATCCCAATATCTCATATCTATCTAGAACTTTTTTCCGTGTGCTATCCCTTCTAATTTTGTATCCGCCTAATGGCGAGCGGGTAGACAACGACATCACTAATGTTGTTTACTCCACTACTTCGCTCAACTAGAGACGCCAGCCCGACAAGCTCTAGCGACAGCAAAAGCTGATTTGCCAACTAACATATAACAAGATTTTGTTAGCTTAAATAAAATAACGTCATTCGTACTCTCGTGTTGCAAAACCGCTAAATTATTATCAATGTCAGTCTCGTTCAGATTCAGAAATGTGTTGGGAACGCAGCGCCGCATAATCCGAAACTCAAGATCACCCGTCATTATTCTTCTACCTTGAGACCTCGGAATTAATTTCGTTCAATAGCAGATATGTTTCAGTAATAGCTACTTATAATTGTTTTGTGTGCATAATATGAATGGACGACTATGTTTGTAGACATCCAGTGTTCAAAAAGTTTATCATAAATTGATGTCGGAGGTCGAGCACTTCGTCTACTGTTTTGAAAAGCCAGAAGTCGTAATATGCTTCATAAACTGGTCATGTTCAAGGGCCAAATAAATGTGTACATCATGATAGAATTTTATTCTCTGTGCTTTTACAAACGACTTGCTATTATTGAGAATTAAGTCTCGACCCCAAATAAATTAAGTCCAACGGAGTTGTTGATACCGCGCCGTTCCGACTTCAGACCCAAGATAATTTTTACACTCAGCATCTATTGAATGATAATTTTTTGTGATTGCATATTGACTTACCTGTGAAATCTGACGATGAAGGCTGAGAAGGTGCTAATTGTCCCCAGCAGGCGATCAAGTTTCACAATCAATAAATTACCTGCTGAGTTGATTGAGCGTATTGCACTTCTTCTTTCATATGTAGATCTGAATTCTTTTCGAGCTGCTTTTCCGTTTTTGTCAGGTGTGGATTTGAATGACGATGCCTTTATGCGTATTAAGTTGATTTATGAGTTTGGGCTAGAAGGGTATCATTATGCGACTCTTGCATTTTCACATCCAGCTCTCTCGCGATTCGTAACTTGGGACATGGTATACTGCGGTATGGAAGAACAGTGGAAGATCTCCTTTGGAGATATGAAGGGCTGGGGCGCAACAGGCTACGATGGTTCAGCTTTGCAACCGGTATTCGCGTATCCTCATATCAGATTAATCCGTGCCCACCACGTTCTTGATTTTGGTGTGGTTCCTGTCCATGTATATCGAAACGTACGAGTGGCCCCAGGAAGTTATTTGTTACAATATAGACTATGCATTAAAGAGCGCATTGCTGAAAAGTACGATGATTTTGACTATTTAGAATTTAATGTTTATCTGTATGACTACGACTTCAAAAATGATAGAAGTTCATCGACAGATCCTATCAATGCAAGTCGAAAATTAATATCAACAACAAGGTTCGGAAGCCAAAATGCCAAAGCAGTTGCAAGAGGAACAAAAAACGTTATGATCGCAGAATTTTATGTTCCTCCAGGAAAGTACTCAGGATTTGAATGGCGTACCTTGATGATTGAGGTCCGAGAAACTCAGCAATTGTCTCCTTTCAAGAGCGGGCTGGTAAGTATTGATTGCTAGATTCAAATTTTGGCACTAACGTGGCCAGAATCTTGAATACGTCCATTTAAAACGCGTTGAACAGGGTGCAGATGAATGTACAGGTATATCTGTTGTGCCTCAAAAATTTGGACCGCGACTTATGTGGAAACTACGACCGGAAAATGTTAGAAACAGTTCTACCAGTGCATCGCTTTTGGAGTGGGGTACAGAAAAGACTGCCTTGTTGTTGCGTGATATGTTGAATGACTTTCCAGAAAGTTCACAGTTTTATGAAAATTAGAAAGTGGCCTTGAAGAGTGGGATTTGGCGTTTGGAGATTTTAATATTTGATTATGGCGATAATACTGAACGAGATATAGAGTTGGGTTTTTAGAATATCTCAGTTGACGGAGCTAGATTTTTCAGTTTTTTTAGTTTTTCGAAGTAAATTCTGTGGCTAAATAACTCCTTCAATACAATCTTATTTAAGGTATTAGGTATTTCGCTAACAAAAAAATCAATTTAGCCCACCTTCCTAGTCAGCTATTTTAATGTTCATAATTGACCAGCAAAGTTCTGTAAAGACATACAAATCTAAAAATTCTATATTGGTCATTTACCTTGATTTTTTTATGGGTATATGTTTCATTCTTTCATAGTATGTACAGCTGAGAGTCTCTCATTTTAAAGAGATTATCTATTAAAAAAACTCTCGCCCTAGCATTATAGTTGTTGTGAATGTTGTTCCAAAGCATTCATTCTAAATATCTTTTTCCATTCCCCATCAAGCCTTCGGCTTTGACGGCAACTTGACGGGTTTTTTGACAAACTTACAGTCAAAGTGCTGGATTTTTGCATTTCCATTGTTAATTATTGTTCCATCTTTAGCTAAGTCTTGTTTCGGAGGAGTTGGTGAGTCTGTCAGTGAATAGTAGTTGACTTTTGCATGATTGAGCCATTCTTCTGAAGCGTCATCTTCAGCAAAAGGAATAAAAAACAGTGAAAAACTGAGAGAATGATAAATCTATCACTATACTACTTGAAATATATTCATGCTCGACCAAAGTTGATAAAAACCAACTCTTTTTTATCTTAGAGAGCAATGTTTTAGTTTAATATTGTTGCAAAAGTATTCATCAGTTTTACAAGTTGATTAATGGTAATCTCCAGCTCCAATGTTCTATGGAGTTGGCTGTTGGCATCACGAGTTCCGATGCAACAGAGGTTAATTAAGATTTGAGTTATGTCATCTCGAACCTTCATTTGGAGATGAGCTCTCGCAGGTCTACAGGAGATTACACTGTCAGACGTCTGTCTATCTTGGATGATATTATTGGTTTTTATTATTGTGACTAAATACGTGTCAGTTAATTAGCGGTGGTTTCCATCTGATCTCGTGGAGTTGGCTGTCGGCATTATTATTTTTGGTGCGACAGAAGCTAATTAAGCTTTAAGCTCTCATCTCAAATTTTCATCAGGAGATGTTTTCGCAGGTCTGCAAGAGACCACACTGCCAGATGTTCTGCTTACCGCTTTCATGGAAATTGTGTTTGTGTTACAAAACCTTTTCGTGCAGTATTTTCATGTTCAAGTCAAACAAAAACTATTTTCGCATCTGCTGAAGTAATGGATGGTAATAGTTTTGGAGCAGGTGACCAAAAACTTATGTCTAAAGGGCCTGTGTCACTTTCATTTGGAACACACATGGTGCTATCATGGGTGTTTATTCAGTTTCTCAAGCTTGAAAAGGTCATTGCATAAACGGCGAGCTAATTATGATACAATTAGTGGGTCCAATGATGTGCTTTCATGAATTTTGGAATCTAGACCTTGATCTATAAACAAGTTTGAATTATTATTGCCATATCCGGTATT
>JAJLWK010000350.1:0-15515 GCA_030570675.1 Myxozyma neglecta | reverse complement strand
CTGAATAAAATAAGCACCAAAATCAACACCAATATGTTTATATAAAGCGGCTACTAAAGCACCATATGCAATAACAAAGTTATCGTAAAGAATAGCTTTTTGGCCGGTCATTTCAATTAAGATTGAGGTTATTGTTGAAGTCACATTTTGACGTGAATTGTTCAAAAATAACTGTTGGAATTCAGCGACGATTGTTGAGATGTTTGCTTCAGAAAGTCTGTTGAGAAGTCCATGACCTTGTCTTTTTAATGTTCGAAGTTGATCAGACTCGTCTGAGTTGATTTCAAGTTTCTTTCTTAAAGACGGAGGAATATATTTGCCTCCTCCATTGGATGCTGTTGAAGCTGGTGCTGTAGATGCAACGGGCGGCAAGTAAGGATTTTCTCTAACTTTTTTGGGTGCAGGCTTCGATTCGGTTTCGAACTCTTCTTGATCAGATTCAGCGGCGTTTGGATTCTCGTCACTAAATCCAGTAAATTCCTCAGCATCTTCTTCGTCTTCTTCATCCCCCAGGTCTTCATCCTCTTCATCTTCAATTTCATCGTCTGTAATATCTTCATCGTTATCTTCATCAAGTTCAGCATCTACTTCCTCATCTCCATTCACGCTCTCGTCGCTCTCGTCTTCACTTTCTGAATCACTTTTCACTGATCTCTTTTTTGATTTTTTAGAAGTTGTCTCAAACATATCATCTAAAAATCCCAAATCCAGTCCCTCAGTGATACCTATACTTAAGTTAGTGCCTTTCTCAATATCTCTGAACCAAATAGAATTTAAGCATACTATCTAGACCGTCATCATCCCCCATCTTTGGCAGTTTTCCAGATTTGCTCTTGAGTTTTCTCGCATAGTACATAATATCATCTTCATCGCGCTTTAGCAACGGATCATAGTCATCTTGCCTTTTAGCTTTGCCGTTGTCGAGTTTTCTTCGTTTTGTTATATTTGTAGTTGGTTTTGATGGTTTTGTCAGAGTCGAAGATACTTTTGTTGGCTGCGGAAGTTTAGAACCTCTTTGAGAAGGTAGTTGATGGTTTTTGTTGAACTGTCTCGGCATTTTCAACACAAGAAAGATAAACCACGATAATCTACAGTGCCTTCGTGTTAATACAAGCAAATACTTTTGCCTTTCTTTGCCTGTTCAAGAAACTTTTAAAAAAAAAGCTGCTAGAGTTTAGCGACGCCGCACCAGTTATGAGCCCTGATTTTTACTCTTTAAGAAATTATGCATTTATGGTTGGGAAGACAAAGAATCTATGAGCTTTGTGCAGGTTGACTTTTGAGGTCTCGATGAATTTTGGCGAAAGTGAGTAGATTCGCTGATATTACATTCGAATATACAATGGCGTCAAAGTCACGGTTAGGAAACGATGAGGTGTGTATTGCCTATCTTTTATAGAAGTTAAATTTATGCTAAAGAGTTTTGAATTGACTTTTAATTTAGTTTCTTACAGCGTTGACGGCATTATTCAAGAAACAAGCAGAGTCTGGAACTGTTTTTCTGCAACAGAAGAGATGTAAGTATTATATTATGACAACTATTACATAATCTTTATTAACATCATATTTTTAGTAACACCATATGATCCAGTTGAAAACAAACACAACCCGAGTCCCACCGACTTATCAGACATTGCCGAATCAGAGTCATCAGTTAAACACAGCTTAATATTTCGCGCGACAGATGGAGCTACAGATAAAACCAAAAAGACCAAGATAACTACGATTGTAGATGCAGATAATTTGGAAGCATTTTGGAAGAAATACTCTGAGGTGGTCAAGGGTGGATTCACTGGACTAAAGAAGAAGGATAAGAAGAAGGCAAAGGGCAAGAAGAAAAAAGGAGTTGCTAAATAAGTTAAAATAAAATGCATGAAACTGTAGGGAAGAGTATTTAAGATCTGTGTAGGATACGAACTGATGTTTTCAAAGAGTATATATGCAGAGCGTTATTTTAATTCACTATATATAACCTGTTTACCCTGTTGTACATATTTTCTAAAATTACAAATGTAAAGCGTTTCTTGTCGTCTACTCCTCATCTTCATTTTCAAATGATAGTTGGACTTTTTTCTTGGATTTCGCTTTAACATTGCTTTTTATCCGTTTCCCTGATTTCGCAGCTGTCGTTTCGTCAGACGCCTTTTCGTCGTCGTCGTCGTCGTCGTCATTTAAAAATTTCTTAGCAGTATTAATGACTTTTCTTTTTCGATTTCCGAATTCTGATATATTTGCGGATCGCTTTGAACTTGCTGTTTGATCTGGTGGTTTCACTTTGTTCTTCTCAATCTCAGCTTGCCGTAGTTCTCGATCTTTTCTACTCAATAGTTAAGTAAACGCTACCATAAACTACATTATAATTGATTCAAACCTACTTTATATCATCAATACTTTTCCCATTCTTAACCTGCTCCAACTCCTCTCTTGTTATGCTCTCTCCCTCAAAGACGTACTCTGGTATTGTAGTCTCATCATCACTGTCCACCTCTTTGGCATTTTGTAGGTCAGCTGCACTTGGCGGTTTTTGAAGTTTGGTTTCGACTGTTGGTCCAGTTGGTAGTTCTCCTTTTAGAATTTGGAGGAATCTGGGTGTTTTTCGCTCTTATTGTGAGGTCGTTAGTAAGTGAATGATGATGCAAGGCCGGAAGGCGTACCGAATGTTAGATTTGTTCGTTTAGACATTGTGATTTATAGTCACTAAACACCAAACTAAATCATACGTTTAGCCACTTTCGTCTACTTATAGAAGTATCACTTGAGTGCAAATCGTACTCAAATCGTCAAATGTTATGAAGTTAGGTTAATCAGTTGTTCGCCATCAGATGTAACAACAGAAGGGTCCCAAAACCGAGCTCCTCTTCATTCATATAAAGACACCGAAGGATAGTAGTCACAAACTGTAGTGCACCGTCCTTGCTATTAATATCAAAACAATCAGAGACCGGCGCCTCAAGTCGATCAAATTCCTATTTTCTCATCAGAGACCCGCAGAGCGTAAAGCCCAAAATTTAAGCGTCGCGTACTTTGCGTAGCGAGCACTTCATTGGCATATGTAATGAGATTCTGTTAATTTTACACGGAGAAAGGGGTTGGTACGATACATTAAGATAGTTAGTTGTAAGATGCTCACTCAAACTACAGCTGCTCCTTGAACTAAGATAACAGATATTAAACTACGGTTATTTTCTCAATCAGATCTACGCTTAAAAATTCATTACTTCCTTACTAAAAATTATCACTCCTAAGCACGCAACAACGCCAAACCCGCAATAATGGAAAAAACAAAATTGACAAAAACCCTATTATCAAAACCCTATTGAAGCCATCATTTTTACCCAAAGCTGTACTCTAAAAATGATTAGGTAGTAGTCTGTATCAGAAAAAAAACACTGCAAAAGTGGTGTTGGTGAATTCATGAAAAGAATGGTTATGAGGGAAGTATAAAGAGAGGAGTACAAACCTCGATTTCCGTGTAATATTGGTACATTTCTCGTCTTACAATATCTGCTAGAGATCAGTAGGTCTTTGTTTTACGCGTTGGGACTTTGAACCTAATCTTCTGCAAATTATCTACTTTAACAACGCATATTTTACTGATTTCCATATATTCAAACATGTAGACTAAAAGAAATCTAAGAACTACAACTACAAGTCATGGCCTGCATAGATCTCGGCACATCTCCCAAGAACTTCATCTCCAAGTCATACTTCTCCTCATCCTCTTCCTTCTTCGTCCAACTTTCGTCAAACGGATTCAAAGTCAGCTGTAACACATGCTCTAAATACGAAGTATCACCCTCACGCTGTACTTTATTAATTGCTTCGTCCATGATCCATGTACGAAGAATGAAGTGGGGATTCACTTTATCCATTCGTGATTTTCGTTCTTTGTCGTTGATGTTGCCTTCTTCGGTTAATCGGGTTTTGTATGGTCCAAATACCCAGTCGTAGATAATCTTTGCAGAGTCCTCAACTGACGGAACTGCACGTCCACGATCATGAGTAAGCAATGTATCTTTAATATCCTTCTTCGTAGTTAAAACACTATCATCTTCATCCGCTTCTTTGAAAATTCTGAAATTTCCCAACTTTCTGAAGAAATGATTAAAATCCAAAGCCTGTTCTTTCAAAAGCTGTAATGCCGAATCCACAATTCCGTCAGTTGAATCATCGTCTTTGATGGTAGTTAGACCAAGACGTTTTGAAAAAGCCCTAGAATGAGCTGTTTCTAATGTAAATTTATAGAACTCTCCTGTCTTTTCAATTATTGATTCGGCTTTAGCGACAAATGCGTCAACTTTGTCTTCTGGAATTCCAGAATCAAAAAATTCCTGCGTATTGAGAAACTTCTCGTCTTCGCAGCCGAAGAGCTCTGCGAGATCTTCTCCTAAGCGGACGAGATTCCACCACATAATGGTAGGTGTGTTTCGATAAGAGTATCGTAATCGGTAGTCATCCTACCAAACTTAGTATACCATTCTTTTGTAATAAAATTCTGTACTTACATGATTAGGTGTGTACATAGGGTCATAAATCTGTACGGTTAGTATGAGTCAAACTAGCTTTCAGTCATACGTACATCCATAAAAGCAAAAGGTCCAAAGTCCATACTGAGTCCGTATATAGAAATGTTATCCGTATTCAAAACTCCACTGTACACTAGTCAGCAAAAACTAGGAAATGTTTGAAAAATAATACGCACTTCATAAATCCGTAAGCTTGCCATAAAGCAGTGGTCTCAGCAGTCCGTCGTGCAACTTCCTTATAAAACACCTCATATCTGGATAATCCCTCGAAAGCTTCTGGACTTTCACTTTTAATAGTATCAAGACCACCGTAAACTTCATCGATAGCATAATCAGCTAAAGTCTTGAGAAGTTTGCGATTGCCGCGACGTCTGTGGATATCAAAGGTACCGAAGCGAATCCAGGTAGGAGACATGCGAGCTACGACTGCTGCAGGTTCAATGACTTCACGACGGACGCCTTCGTTTGGTAGGAATGACAATGAAAGAGCTCGGGTTGTTGGAATTGAAAGTGCATTTAGAGCTACAATCTTGTGAGATATGCAACGATTTGTAATAATTAAAGCGCTCACCTTCCGATACGAGGAACTCTCGAAGACTAGAACGAAGAACAGCACGTCCATCTCTGGATAATGTTAATAACTATCAATCATAAATCGTAGAGGAAGCCATACGCGAATCGTGAATATGGAGTTCGTCCCGCACCCTAAGTACTTAGTTAACTAATATATCAATGTATTATACGCATTAGATACCTTCAATTGCAACTCATAACGAATGCCAGTGTCAGGATTCGTGGCCTCAAACAAGCTAATTGCTCGACCATCACCCAGCTGACCAGCCCATTCGCCAAACTGATAACCACCATATACTTGAGCCCAAGGGTAATGTTCCTCAAAGATTTTATTACCGATCACGACTTGCTTGAATTCTTCACTATCCTTCGCATCTGGGGTTAATCCTATATCACGCAAAGCTGTGTCACTGACAGCTATAACCTTCGCTTTGTCAAAGTCATGGGTTTCAGGACGGACAAAAGTATACGCAGCATGTTCGACAGCGCGGGGTAAAAGTAACCGTGGATCCTCTGGATTCTTTGAGACTTCTGGAGTCGGAACTTTTGGATCTGGAGGAAGTTTGTCGGTGAAATTGTGAGTTTTCGGTAGATCTGAGAATGAGGAAGCCATTTTGCTTTTGTTTGATATCGGTGATTTTATAGCTGTAGCGGTGTTGTACGATCGTATAGACAAATCGAAACGGTTTCGTGACTTTAGATTTTGAACAATTCTGTTACGAGAACAGCAATGTCGAATCATCAACTACTGATTCCTTAATCAGCACAAAAATCAAACCTGGGTTTAAGTGACGAGTGTTGTAAAGTCCAAGTTAAATTATCATTAGTAAACCTCCACCAACGTTCGGAGATTCATCATAGTGACGTAAAGGATGACTTGACAAATCCTTGAGCACCGTACATTTATTTACTTTTGGTTACTACAAACTAGAACAGACTTTGTATATTTGGTATAGTCGTATTGCAAGTTCTTTATGTATCCACGATGTGATAACGCAAATATGTGTCGTTATATTTTATGTTGAGGTTCACCTGTATATATGTTGAAGCGGGTCTTTTACAGTTTACTACACAGTAGTCCTACCTTCTATGTTGCTACAAAACAGAGAGTAGTACACATCCAAACTAAAGACCAACTAAAAATCGGAAAGCTATAAAACTATAAAATTCGACTTTTATATACTGATATAAATAAAAGTGAACATCAACAACGAAAAGGAAACATTAGAGATGGTGCGGCTTTGATATTGTTCACCCTGAATCAGAAACTCTTTTGAATCGTCCGCGAAACCACAGCAAAATCCATGACGCAAAGCGCGACTGTGCCCCCAGCTGCGAGCCAAACGCATGTATCGCTTGGCCGCGAAAACGCAGAGGCATTCTTCCGCAACCAACATACCCGCGAATACTCAGAAACCGCGCGGCCATCGCCTAATGCCAAAGTGCGAAATGTAGCATGGAACGCGTTGGGAAGCTTGATTGCGACTTCAGGGACAACTGTGAATAGTGGTGTGAATATTATCCGAGTGTGGAATCCTGATAAACATGATGTGAAGTACTCCACTGAGTTGAGAGGTCATGTTGGCACAATTGACGCCATTGCTTGGGATCCTACGCTGGCGAATCGTTTAGTTTCGTGCTCTGCTGCGGATGGAACTGTGCGGTTGTGGGATGTTCGGCTGAAACAGACTCTGAAAGTACTGAAAATGACTTTGAGTATATCAAATGCGATACCAACTGCGCCTAAATCATTGTCTTTACATAATACCAACAACAATCACAGCAGCACCAGTAACAATAACAATAATAGCAATTCCACAGAAGAATCTCCACAACCTGTCTTGTCTATATCACCTACAAGCCTTTGCTACACACCCGACGGCAAATGGATAATTGTCAACAGCAACCGTGGTCGGTCACTAGCAGTATTAGACGCTCAGACTCTGACACCGAGTGAAAACAGCAGCGACATTGTATTTCACGCTAGGATCGACGACGACAATTCCGACATTACATGCTCTGCAATTTCTTTTTCTGGTAAAGTACTAGCTATTGGATTTTCTTCCGGAAACGTCAAATTCTACAATTTCCATCCCGACACCGGTATTATCGACCAAGATCCGTTATGGACAATCCATGCTCATCGCGCGGGAATCACTTGTATAGAATTTGATCCAAGAGGGATTTATCTTGTTTTGGGCTCAAACGACTCTTTAATCAGTTTATGGGATTTACAGGAATTGGCATGTATCAGGACATTCTCAAAAGCGGCGTTTCCAGTGAAATCTACGTCATTTTCTTTCGACGGCGCATATCTTGCTGTATCTTTAGAAACTGGTGATCCAATCCATATCGTACGTTTGCTCTATCATTATCTTTTTTCTTATTAATTAATTGCTAACTTACGTTTTTCTATAGATTCACGTTGATTCTGGCGAGACTGTATATTCAATTGCCCGAACAGCTCAGTTCAGTGTTCCGTCAGTTCAATGGCATCCGCTGAAATATTGGCTGGCTTACGGCGGTGATCCTGCTGGATTGAAGATTTTTGGAAATCCAGACAAGACGGATGGACGTAGAGGTCGGTGACATCCGAATCTCTACAGAAATTGTAATTCTACTCTTGTTTATCTCGTATAATCAAAATTGGTGTTGTACATTATCTTTTTGTATAGAAACCTTACCTCTCTCATAACCCTACACCTTTCGAAACCCTACACTCCCAACCAGCCGCCTATTTCTACTTCCTTTTTTCTCTTCTATTTCTCCTTTTTCTCCTTTTTCTCTCTACAATGTCTTTTTTTACAGGCACCATTTAGAGTCACGGTCTGGCGGATACTTTTTCTTCCACCGCTATTCACGCCGTCTAATGTGCGGCTCTGCGTGCTCATGGTTTTTATAAGCCTCAGAGAAACTTAAAACCCGTGTTTTCGATTCTTTCGGACGCGAGTCGGTTCTGTCGCTCCAGGGCGCTGACTTAAAACCTCACCACTCTGGAAGCTGTCGTTGCTTCTTGCTTAATTGTTTGGGTGGGCGGCGGAACATACATCCTGTAATTCTTTTACTACGTAATTGTTTAGAGAAATATACTTCAATATGTTTTATTATACCAAATCATTTCATAACAAAGCTATTAAAACGAATGTGTGTGTAAGCAAACCAACTACAAGCAGTCCTAACTAAATAAACCACATCATTCCTCTCAAATTCTCGTGCAACGGTTTCGTAGGTGCAGGCGGTGCTGCCTCACTCGACTTTCCGCCCGAAACAATAGACGATGTGTCGTCAAAGTTCTCTTCATGCGCGCGTCCTCTTTGTCCAGCTAAATGAGCGTAGTATACCGGAGGACAAAGCGAGACTGACGTTGTCGATCTTGCGTATATGAAGCACATGTTGTACACAAATGACTGAAACAAATCAACCGGCATCTTGTTTTCATCGTGAATCACATGGTAGTGTACGGGTCTCGCAGTTCCTTGCAACGCAATGTGTGAAACAAGATAAAAGTCATACTCAGAAGGATGTGTAATATCCCTCTCAATAATCGTTCCTGGAACAACGTTTCCGTTTCTGTCAGATCCTGCCGCTCCTCTACTAAGAGGAAATACGCGAGAATGATGTCGCTTCGAACAGATAATAATCGTAATCTTGGGATTATAAGTCGCAGACATCTCTTTGCATGCCTTTCGAAGCCCAGCAAGCTCCTCAGCAATAACCTGCGCATATTGTCCCTCACTCACACCATCTCGGAAGTAAAAGATACGACTGGGAATCTTTCCCGTGCTCTTCTTAAACTCACGCAATAACGTCTTTGTAAAATTGTTGATATTCTCGGGGCTTAAAATCTCAACCCGATGACCATTTGTATTCACAAGTCCTGCGTAATGGGTCGCCCGTAGATCAGTAGATCCCACCATAGAAGCAAACGACGCCCTACCAGATCCAGGAGCAGGATGTGAAACGTCAACTCCAAGAATAATTGTAGGCTCACGTCCGTGTAAGGGATATGAAGCTGGTGTAAGATACACATTACTACCTCCAAGCTTGCTCGTCACCTTCATATCAACGTTTGAGCAGTACTGTCCTTGTGCTTGCTGTACATGGCGACTCTGAACACACTGAGAGCAAACACCCAATTCAAGATCACAGTAGGCTTTGATAGTATTATAAGGCTCCGAAGTTTTGGCAGTTAGAACACACATAATGAGCTGCGGTCGCTTTTTCACAGCATTACCAGCATTATTGAAAATCTGCTTTAAAATCGTAGGAATGTTTCGTTGACCATCAGCGTACATAATAGGAGGTCTCTTCTGAGTGACTTGTCCACCGTGACTTTCATGTGTTCTGACAAAGCTAGACACAAAGTTCTGAACAGCGCTTTCCGGAACAGCACGCTGACTGGCAAAAACAACAATACCCCAAGACTCGAGCTGCTTGGGTGCGGCAAATTTAACGTCCCTCAAGTTCCATCGTCCTTCGCGAGGAGTGAGATTGGGAGTCTTCGATCTTGCACCATATTCAATGGTGGGTGCCGGAAGAATTCTTCCTTCGGTCTGAATCAAATCATTCTCTACACTGACATGGTAGGACTTGAGCACAGGATCATTATTCCAGTCCAGTTTGCGCACATTCGCACGAATGGATGCAATACGCGCTTCAGGTTTGGTAGCAGTAACTTTGATCATCTCCGCGGTCTGCGTATCGCCTAGCTTATATGGATATTTTTGTCCTTCTTGAACATAGCAAAGCTCAATTGGGAACGCAGCACCTTTCTTTGTCTCAAGAAGAGGAAGACTTGGGTATCTTAATCTTATATTGTACGTCTCTTGGAAGTATTGTGCTACGGAAAGAGTTCTTCCATCCGCAGTCTTGAAAGTTGTCTGATTCGCTCCCTTCTTCGAGAAACCTTCAACAATAAAAACCTTCTTCTCAAATTCAGGACCACGATATTTGATATAGAAACCGAGTCGCTTGAAGCGTTTCAATCCAGCAACAACGTTGGGTCTGGATAGTTGCTGAATAGTCTCATCAACTGAGCGCGTATTCAGAACCTTTCCTAAAACCTCAAGCATGGAACCCGAAGACCAAAAGACAGTAGTAGCGACGTCAACGTTCAAGGTTAACTGACCGCGAGAAGGGCGAACAGATTGGAAGATACCCTTCCAAGCTTCAACACCACCAGAAAGCGGGAAAACTAAATCGCGTTCATTGGAGAAGAAAGAGCGTTTGATTGCAATATATTTTGACGCTGGAGTGCTGCGGAAAATATGATCAAGGAAGGACATAGCAGAGATGACTGAATTATCCATAGTGTACCGGTTGGCAATGAACTCTTTCAGTACGTGCATAGACACAGTAGCTGTCTTTCTCATTTCAACGCGGTGTCTGTTTGGTGGACCTTTTCCAGCAGGGCGACCTAACGGAGTTAGCAACCTTGAAAAAAGCATCAGCATTCAAAAACCAATCCATGTACCTTTATCAAGGTCCACAACAATAGAAAAGTCATCGGCGATATCAAGAGGTCCCTTAGACCATGCCAGACGATTTCCTATAGATTATGAGTTAGCTAGACTGCATGATTGGGACATCCCACACTTCTTGCGTACCATCAAAGATCAGAGGCTTTCCACGAGTTCCAAGAGCACTTTGGAGCGCTTCCGAGTTCCAGACTTTCTTAATCAAAGGTCGCGACAAATCGTCAGGCCCTCCATTAATTTTCACCTATTATGTATGAGCAGTTGTAACTAGATGAAAACGCCCAAGTAGATTATATCACACACATCGTACTGAATAACTTCCACATCGGGAAAGTTTTTGAGACGGAAATGGTTCACGTAGAATTTGACCTTTTGACCTGCTTTTCCATAGTCGGGTCTTTTGACAAAGTCCTGGAACAGATTGTGTTATGTTAGCGTTTTTTCATTGCGCACTTCAAGATATTGTGTGCATCACAGGTATCGATCGGTTCAGCGAATGCTGGCTGATTGAGCCCTCTTACCGAAAGTTTTCATTGATTTCTAGCAGCACAACAACAAACAAAAAGACTTACAGTCAAAGCAAGAGCACTTTGAGAGGGATCCATCGTTGCCGATGCTGGAATTCAATGGCAGGGGAGACGTCTGGGTAGCTTCGCGGAGCCGAGCACTCGCGGAGCAGTTGGGAGATGCATCGATATCGCCTGCCACAAAACCTGCAACTACAAATCCGGTAATTTCTATAATAAGAAATTATACTCTAAACTGGCAACACACTAATTGAAAAAAATCAATGTGAATCTCGAGGGAATTACAAGGCTTTACTGAGCTGTCGATGCAGACAGCGCAATAATGCAGATAGCATATCACATCAAATAGAAACTAAAGGTTAAACAAATAAAGGGATATAATCAAAATAAGTAAATATAGCGAAGATAAGGAAAGTATTAACCCAAGCTATATATAACATATAAGAAGATAAATTATAAGATTTAAGAACATCTAAGTTAAATTTACTAGAATCAGAAGAGAATAAACGAGATAAGAAGAAACAACGGTAAAGTCTCGTAGATCTAGAGACTGGAAATATGTATACTGGGATCAGAGCAAGTTCGGATATATTCAGAATCCGGTCCAGGAACTTGAACTAAAGCATGCACGCTTTATGAACTACGCAGAGGTCAAAATGAATGAAAACAAGGATGAGAAAAATGAAAAATGAAAAGTGCAGAGAACGAGGAGGCCGTACATTTTGCAACATGAACAGAATGCAGGGATATTTAACGATGCTACCCTGACTATAGAGCAAACTTCAGCTCTGTGCTATGTGATTGCAACGGTAAAGGGATAGGGTCCAGAGTACTTCTGACTCGTTCTTTGACCGCCAATCAAACATTAAACTCTTCTAGCACTCGAATTGTTTCATTTCACAGCTTTGGTTTGTCTCGATCAATGGACTGTAGTCTGTACCAAATGGCTCGGATCTTCCGTTTGCAGAGGCCATATACAGACTTGAGCGGCTGAAGGCGTCGATGAGCATTCTAAGCGGGGACGCCTCAGTCATTTCAAGAACGTGTTTGCAGATAGTTTGACAACGGAACTTACGCGCCTCGTTCCAGTAAGAATGCGGGATATAAAAACTCACGGCTGAAACGTGCTTCTCCATTGGTTGCAACACGCGTTTCAAATTTGATGGCAGTTTAAGGTTTTTTACATAGAGTTTAAATGTCTGAGAGAATAAGCGTAGCGTACGGCGGCTCAAAGAATGCGGATCTTTATCCACAACTCGTTGTCTCTGGGCACTTTTGCTTTTATTCTGCATAATGAGGCAGTAATGCAGAATATTCAAATTACGAAGGTTACATGAAATTTAGTTCAATCAATTAAATGAAGCAGAAAGAGAATACGTCTTGGACAAGCTTGGGAGTTAAGCCAAGTAGATCACCGCCGGCGGGGTAGCACCAGCTCGTTACGCGTCTGATTTCTGGGTGGCTTGTGTGCCTTGACCACTACTGTATCTAATTTAGAATGCCGTTCTTTAAAGTGCCTCAATTAAACCAGATTTAACGCCTTCAATCTGTTCTGTTCTGTCCCTGTTTACTCTCCTTTTCTGTACTTTCGACTTTGTCCATTTGTGTATAGCGCCGAGCAGCTGTAGAGCATGCATCGTTTTTTCGCTACTGTATATGGTATAACCGCCAACATCGTCTGCAAATATTATACTGAACTGATATTCTGGCTAATACCAACTCTCGCGTTCCGCCTGTACTTTCTAATCTTCACATACAACTCGATCCTTCTTTCCAGTTTCGTTGCTGCAATCTTCATATACATCCCTATCAAACTTCTACTCTGTTTTGCAACAAAGATCAGAAGAGACAGGTTTCTCTCATTCCAATCATCTCCTTTGTTTGCGGCACATTCTTCAAAGGCGGCATATTTTGATGAAAAGGCAGCGCTAGAAGCCTACTTGGAGAGCTCCTTATCTTTTGATCCCTCTCTTACATCAAACGCATGTGTCACTCGTCGATATCGCTATTCCAAGAGATTTGATACTGTTTCCATGAGAAGGAGGTTTTCAGTATCCAACATACTTTTTTTATCTGCTGCTTTTGCGTATACATATCTTGTATACGGCCCTGGACTTTCTGCTCCATACCCCGTTGCAGATGAAAATCAATCCCCTTTACCGTATGTGGGGAGTGATTATAATAGAAATGACACAGTAAAGCGTACAGAGGCTTACTTCATTGCTGCCAATTTCTACAATAGTGAGAAAATACTTCCTTTCTGGATTGCTGAGACTTTGCGGTTAATTGATATCCTTGGGGAAGAAAACGTATGACCGGTTATCTCGTTGTTTGGACTCTATACTTATTAACTGTTTTACAGGTTTATATTTCAATTGCTGAGAATGATTTTGGTGATAAAACTGCCTCTCATCTTATTCATTTCACAAGATATCTCTCGCATCGGGGAATTCAGCATTCACTGAACATCTCATCGGCATTACATCCTCTTCCACATCATAATCCCTGGATTGACACGCCACATCGGATCAAATATATGACAGAAGTGCGAAATAGTGCATTGGAACCTTTATACTCGATATCCAATACAACACTCGGCGAGCGTATTTCGCGCGTCATTTTTTTGAATGACGTACTTTTTCATTACTCGGATGTACTCAAATTACTCGATGCTGTTGCGGACCCTGAAACTTCATCTGATCCATTAACAACGCCATCAACGCCCGCGGTTATGTCATGTGCCATGGATTTCGATGGAGGAACGCTTTATGATCAATGGGTTTTACGTGATTCATGTGGTCGTAGTGTGAATGGACTATTCCCTTATTTTTCCTCATCGAGTGATCGAAAAATTATAGAAAATGATGGGGTAGTGGAAGTTGGTACTTGTTGGAATGGTATCGTTGCTATGCACGCTGGTCCATTTATGTCACCTCCGCGTACTTATTCTCTTTCTTCACCTACGGAAAGGAGTGAAGTTGATCAAGACGCTACTTCTATTGATACCCACAAGCATTTAACCACACCGCTTCGATTTCCCACGCCGCCTGAATCTTGCATTATTTCAGAATGTGCACTCTTACCAATGGCATTGTTAAACAGTTATAGAGTCCCGAGCAATGGCCAAGTCAAACCTCGAATTGTAATGGATAGTTCGGTTATTGTCGCCTATGAATATAAATGGTGGTGGTTTTATTCATACTTTACGCGAACTCCGATCGTCAAACTATGGATCAAGTACGTCGAACGACCATTGCTTAAAGTATGGGAACAGTTTGGATTCATGAATATGTATGCTTGGCAAGAATTAAAAGTTTCCTGCTATGCAAGTGACTGGCCTCGATGTGCATCGACCCGCGACAAATTTCTTACACCACCGAGAAACAAACCGCAACTTCAAAAGCCTATTCTAAAACCAACATTTAACGGCAAAATAATGCTAAACGCTCCAAAACCTATCGATAGTTTAGGCAATCGATTGATCAAAAAAGATAAACGAATGAAAGAAGTTAGACAGAAAAAGGAGAAAGATTTGATTCTAATGATGGAGGAGTTGTTAAAGACGAGTTTGTTATAACTAGTGGTGTGGGTGGTGTTTTTGTTCGTTTTTTTGCATGGCTTCCGGCGTCGTTTACATACATTTTCCTTTTTTTAAGTCCATAAATTTATCTATAGTTACATGTCAATATAGACTCTAAGTTATTGATTAAAATCTCTCTCTATTCACAGTCTAAACAAAAAAACAAGAAAAAAAAAATATGAAACTCATAGCACGAAACCCTAGAGAATAATCACTTTTAAAGTACCAAATACAAAAATTCACTCTCAGATTTTGTTGATCCCATCAATTTGTAGATAATAACCAGTTTCCCATATTTCTGATTTCTGAGCATATAGTTCCATCTTTTTTTTTTGTTTTGCTTTCTTGCATTGAATTTATCATGTAGTCTATGCAACAAAAAATTTTGCGAAAACGCAATGCATAAAAAATACCTTCCTTATTTAGATCTTCTTCTAGCAAAAAAAAAGAAAACCCATATAAAAGTGAAGCACAAATGAATAAAATAATAAAATGGAAGCAACAAAAACCAAACCGTAGACACATAACGATATAACAAAGCAAAATTCTAAAACCCAAAAATTTTTTGTACCACAATTAGTCGCAAGTCAGAGTCTTTATAACCACGAAAAGCAAACAGTTTGATAAAGGAAAAGATATTGGTATATCATTTCCCAATCGCACATGATTTGTTAAAATGAAAACACAATCACGCATATAAACACGCCAATATACACCTTGTCTAAAACTGAAATAAGAAAACACAGAACTTGTACCATTCCTGCTGAAGTTGAATTCATCCTTATGGCAGATTCTTCGTAGTATAGAACGCGTGCAAAATGACTTCCGTATC
>JAJLWK010000349.1:0-15519 GCA_030570675.1 Myxozyma neglecta | reverse complement strand
TTTATATCTAGAGTGATGGCTGTACTCGAGCAAAGATAAACCTTTGCAATTTCTTTCATTAGAGCAGTTTTATTGGACCTGCTACTATATATATGTGTTATGATTCTTAAAAGCAGTAAAATTCAAATGTCAACTCAATATACTCAAGAATTACACCGATTCATTCTCTTTATTCGATGCACAAACCAAAACATTGAAAGATGCCGAACAAGTGATTCAAAAATAAATACACTCATCTGTTTAGCTTTGCCAAAGCCTTTTGCAACTCAATCATTTCTTAAGTAGAGTCACAAACACTAGATTCGCTATGACTATAGTAAATACTGAATTATCAAGTGATTGAGACTGACTAGTTTTTCGTCTAATCAATAGAGTAGCTGCGGCAGGCAACAGTGCCTCCGTGTGCGGCGCTAGAGTAGACGAATGCGGCGTCATGGCTGCTGCTCTTATGCAATAGTTTACAATTGTAATAGGCACTAGTGAACTGACCAATACAAGCACTGAGAAAAATCAAAACTGCACCAAAACTCCTGACTCTGTCACCTTCAAAATCTATGATTTGATTCACAATCTGTTTTGACGAGTGGATTGATATTTGTCTACGTCAGTTGATAAGCCCCGGAAAGCGTTGGCATAACACAACTTACCCTTACTTCAACGGCTCGTTCCAATACTCGGCAACTCATTTCCCCAGATTATTGTAAGAGCTTTATATATAGGCTTTTCATTTCACAACAGAACTTACTGCTTCATACTTTGAGCACGATTACATTGGAGAACCATTTTGGAAAGCCAATTATATTCTTTTTAAACGAGGGTCGAATCCAGGAATGAGAGTTAACGTACAGCTTCGTCACACTTTCCTGACTTGCTTGAGAATTGTGCCGGTTATTATAGTGATAGTTTTTGTCGCTAGTAAATTGCCAGTCAGAGTACCGCAATTGCAGCAGAAAACAAGTTATGATAGCATTTCCAAAATTGAAAAATCGCCATTTAGTCTCTCGAAACCTTTACCAGCTCTTATTGACGGTCGAAGAAAAGTTTACTTAGTAAACTCAGGTGATTATGATGCTCTTCTACCTGTTTTACAGGTCATAGCAGGGTTGAACGACACTGATTTTACAATTTATGCACCTCAAATTGCAAAGTCCAGCGAGTTACAACTACTACAAAGCTACATCGAAAAACCAAACCGATTACTTGATTTGACGAATCTCCAGTTTGAGAGCACCTTGACTCCCGATCTGATTGTTTTGACTACTTGTGTTTTGGATCTACAGACTACGCAAAAGGAATTGGAGCTGATGTTGAAGTCGGGCTCTAGGGTATTGTGCGTGGTGAACGACGCGTATAATTGGAATTTAAAAGGTCATCCACCCTATAGTACGCAGATCAAATCTATGATACCGTACATTCAGCAGCAACTATGGGATTTTGCCGTTTTTTCTTCACATGTACAGAAATATGTTCAAACAAATTTTCCTAGCTTTTTGGGAACAGGCGACGAAATAGAGTATAGCCCTCTATTAATCAACCCAATCTTTGAGCCTCCAGTACTCTCTCTAGAAATAGAAACTCCTGCACAAGTTGCAATGATTGACAATAACGAGCCTCAGCGTCGAAACTACGAAGACATATTAGGAGAGTATGCAAAAATTCATCCTGCACTAGACTTGAAGTTTTTGAGTCGTGCAGGTGTCGATTCAGCAGCGATTAAAATACCGGCTAATGTCCAAGAGCATTGTTTTAGGGAGGCAGATCTGAATATAACACAGTATTTTGCAGCGGTTGGGAAAACGGTTTTAATTGTCCCATCTTTTGACACAGACGACTATATGCATTCGCAGGCGTCAAATTCTATAGCTACAGGTATTACTGCCGGAGTTCCTCCACTTATGACCATTGAAATGCTACGCACATATGATTATGTACCTGAAGTCGCAGCTTGGGTACAAAAACGGTCAGAGACAGTCGCTGAGGCTCTACACAGAATAGCTCGGATGCCGCCAAGCGTATGGGAGAGGAGAAGACATTTGGTAGCAGATCTTCGAAGAAGTTTGATTATGAGAAATTTTGGTCTATTTGAAGAGATTTGGGTGTACCTATGCGCAACGGCTAAAATACATGAATATAAGAATAGTGTAGTCATTAAGATTGAACCAATTACAGCTTTGAATGACATATCGTGTTAACCACTCTTCTTTTGTCATATTAATTAAGTGGGCGACGATGACGCGTGCAAGCAACATTTAGGAATTCAGTCAGAATTATTATCTCTCAATAAGTTCCATGCGAAGACATGTGAAAGCCATGCGACAACCACGAGCCTTGCATGTGGTTAGAACTGTCCAAGTCAAACGCCTGTGTAACGCGCCACTTCCTCCAAATCCGAAAAAGCTTGACGTTTAGAGTAACCTCATGGACTTCTCTAATCTAGAACAAATTGCTCAATGGCAACTTTACGTGCTTAAGCTTGCTCGTTTCTGATAGCATGGAGCCGTGCACTAAATTACGACCCAAACACGTGGATACAGTCTGGCATCCTATGAAATAAGTAGTGTACAGAAAATGTATATAAGGAGCACTTCTCATCAAGCAAGATCCATTAACGTCCCAGTTCGTCTCGATATACGTTATTCCACACGTTCATAATGAAGTTCATTACTATCAGCCTCCTGCTTGCTGGATCAGCCTTCGCATATCCGTTGACCAACTCGACGATTAGTACAATCGCACCGTACAGAAATAACACATTAACACCGACTGTGGCAGCAGCTCACCACAACTCGTCGTTCGCAAGCAACTCTACCTCGGTGCATTTTACAAACGAGACTACCGTGCTTTAAGAGAAAGAAAGCAGAGAAAATGTACTCTCCGTCATCTTAGACAGATTACTAAAATAGAGGCTATACACAAATTTGGTGAACTTGAACGGTCGGAGGTCGAGCTGTCCTACATAGTTCAGGTTTAGTGCGGGTGGAGTGTGGTCAAGCCGATAAGCACAATCCAGAAACTCGTGTGAAGTTATAGATATCATTCAATACAGAAACCTATTAGAGTAACAGGTCACAGAATTTTAATAAATTGAACAGCAAAGAACGTAAGCAAATTCAATTTTCTTGTTCAAAAACCAAGCCTAGTTTCCAGCAAGCTGTAATGGCAAAAAGATAGAGATTTCTGCTTTCCTTAATATTAAGTTTGAGAATCGGGTGCCTTCGGTGGGTTGAGCGTTTTAAAGTTTACTTTGTTTTGTGAATTTAATGCAAATTCTATTTTTGGTTATTGTTCGGCTGCCCATTGATCGTCCCGGAGAACGGCTGGAGACCGGGGCTGTCCAGGTACAGCTGATAGCTGGTAGCTCACCATCGTGAAAGCGCACAAGGCGTAGTTGTGAAACGGGCGAACGCAACTGCTGACCATAGCCCCTCGTTCATCTTGGCTTGTTTTAGAATGGCGCACAATCTAGATCAGAGTAGAACAATGATCTATTTCTCGTAAATAGCACATAAAGGTCTTATGTGGCTCAATAACAAGTTTCGAGACATTTCCGTAAAACTGTTCATCGTTGTGAGAACATTCGCAAGCGGTAGCAGCTTGTGGTTTATATTGAGTTGCAATCAGGTTGCTGTAAGATCGGTTTGATTGTCATTTTGAAAGGCTGCGAAGCATGTCGAAAGCTACGAATGATGGGTTCATCGCGAACAGTAATGCTGAAAATTTTGCGACAGAAGAGGCTGTTTCGCGTACTCGACATGATGCTTCTGTGAACACACAATCTGAGTCTAAAAGTGCTTCGACACCTGGCAACAGTAGAGGAAATTCGCTGTCTCTACCTCAAGACGGCGTCGATATTAATAGTTCAATCAGCTATAAATCAAATGAGCACATCAGCTATAAGAAAAGACGTATTTCTGTGTTTGGATTTAGAATTGGCGTATACGTCGTTACGGCCATTGTTCTCATTTTAGTGCTAGGAATATCGCTGGGTGTTGGTCTGGGTGTTGGTCTCAATAAATCTACTGTAGCTGCATCCGCAACTGACGCTACCGTGGTATTGACTGGATCATCTATCCACTCTTCGGCCACACATGAAGTCACTGGAAGCTTTGACACACGAACGACATTACCCACATTTTATCGATCTGTCGTAGCATCGTCAGTGACAAACGTGTTTACCGGCAATCCGGGCACTTCTTTCAGCGGTAGTGCAATGACTTCGGCAATATCCCCACAGCCTACTGCTAGTACAGAGGTTACGATGTTTGCTAATTCTGAAGTTGATGATATTGATGGGTTAGAGGTGGTAGTAGCTGGGGAATCTGACGAAATCCAGTATGCGCTGTTATCGTCGGAGTCGCCAACAAGATTTACATACAATCCATCAAATAAAACGATGTATGTTGGAGACAGTTCAAGTGCAAAACAGCTTTTGATAGCAAATGAGAATCACTTGGTACAAGTGAGAGACGATGTGACAGTCACTAAACCTTTCGAGCTAGTGGGACTAAACATTGTAACGGTAAATGGCTCCACAAGTGGATTCTATGCCTGTTCAGATTTCGGACCACTCTCAACACTTTCTTCGGGCAGCTCTCGGTATTTATTGACGTACTATGAAGTCGCAAATATTGACAGTGTTCCTACACGTTGCTATGCAATTGTTATGAAATATCGCTAGCAGTGCGCACAATGTGAGCTGTTCACATGTCGCAGCACGAGCAACCTCCACTACGAATTATCAAAGTTCCGATTCTCCACCTTGGCCTTTCTGTATCGATAAAAGTGGCTGCGGCAAGAGTAAAATCTTCATTGATACGCATAGATAATTGTATTAATTAGTTGCCCAAATGTTAAACCTTTTGTTCGCGCTGCACTCTGTGCGGTTTACAGAATATTTTTCCGGGGCAGTGCCGAAGAATTTGCATCCAATTTGGGCAGTTGCCACATTCATTAGAAGAGCCGCACAGAAAAGGTACGGCCGAGAATTCCAAATCACATGTCCTAGCTGCTAATAATGGTTTACTGTTGCTTATTTGATTCCTCTCAAAGACCGCAATCCATGATGGAGTAGCCTACTTTGTCTGTGCAGTAATTGCTTTTCTCTTGTGACAATGGCTTCCTAGACTACAGCATTCGCCGTAAGCGCACTGCCCAAGGCAAAGAGATAATCTGCATCGAAACGCATCTCCTGCGTAGTTTGAATCAAAGTAAAAACTACCCTAAGCCGATGCCATGTCTCTTTCTGTACGCCTTTTCACTTAGTCAGACCTCGTAAGGATAACCAAGTTGTCGACCGACAAAGCGCGACCAAACGGTTAGAGATTTTACACCTCTCTCGTGTTTTCTTCGTGGATTCACGGCTCACCGCTCTGTCCAACACCACGCTCGTTTTTTGTTGTTTTTTTTGTCTGTAAAAGTCTAGAATGTCGTCTTCTGATGACGAAAGCTTAAAAAAAGTCAGTGGCAACATGCCTTCAGAGACTGGCGAACCTAATAGCGCAAACATGGAGATGAAGAAAGACGTTGTTGAGCCCTCCGACCTTGATACGAATAGCGATAAACCTTTGAAATCCGAGAAGAGTGAGAAAGACGTCGAGGAGGCCGACTTGACACTTCCCCAGAGAGACTATGTTCAGAGCGCACCAATAGTTGACGCTGGCATGAGAGCTTTGCCTGTGGTTGACAAAGACGCTACAATTCTTGCCGCACAGAGAGCGCGAGCTAATAGCGTCTCAAGTCAAAAGCGTCGGAAAATTCTCGGGATGAGCACACGGGCTGCTTTATTAGCATTGATAGCAATCGTTATTATACTTGGTGTCGCTTTGGGTGTTGGATTAGGTGTCGGGTTGAAACACCAGAACAAGTCCAATGATTTTTCAGGCAGCTTTTCTCCATCTTCGGAACTAATTTCCAGCGGTACATCTTTTACAAACTCTGCTACCACAAGCTCTGTCACAGCAACCTCTGGTCCATCATCCAGCCCTTCTAGAACCGTGTCTTCAAGTACTATACCGACATCGAGCACTGCGTCGAGAACATCCAGCTCTATTCGGTCTAGCACTGCGTCTTCTTCGGCAGCAGCTAGCTCTAGTGCAGTGTCTGAGCAAGACCTTTTTGGAGTGCTTGCAATAAATTCCGGTTCACCTATTCAGTACGCATCTTTCTCAACTAATGAAGGCGATAACAGAATTTATTTTAGAGGATTGACTGCTATTACGAATTACATCGAAAACGGTTATCTCAAAATTCAGGGTAGCAACGATACAATTTGGGTTGATGCTGATACCAGTGCTTTGATTCATGGGCAAAATCCTCCATCAAATGCTACAGTTACCGCTTGGCAAATAAGCTCTGATTATTTAACCCTTAATGATCAAAGTTACGCTACATCATGTGGGAGCACATATCAGATCTTTTGGTCTTCTGACGGCAGTGATAGTGTTTGCAACGGTCAAACTGCATACGGTGCTGCATTGAGAGCTCAATTTATATCACCATCTCTCACTTCCAGTTCTTCAGTATCGTCAAGCGCTCCTTCTTCTGCTGCAAGTTCCGCAGTTGCAGCATCATCAGATGTAACACCTAGAAACGTTACTCTGAAAGCTGTCTCGGGTTCACCCTATATAGACAATCAGAGCATTGTCGCATTGCATGAGGGTGCTGGATTGTCGTACGCGTTTATCTCAGTTGACGGAGGTATTGCTACTTATGTATACGAACCATCTAATAAAACAATTCGGTCGGTAGAGAATAACGATGGTTATCATATGTTTTTCCAAATTCAAGAGAATATTTTAGTATACCAGATTGGATATGGATCTACAGCTACTGAATTTGGCCTCCTCGAAAATAATGTTTTGACTGTCAATGGTATCTATACAGGTTTTTATGGCTGTCAAAATATGAATGATCCTTATAATTATTCTGCAAACAACATCGACTATTTAGTGGCTTATTACAGCGACAACGATAATGTTCCGAGTGATTGTGCTGCGTTTAATTTAACTATGGTGTATGATGATTAATGTACGATAATATTTTAAGGATGGCTAATTTCTAAGCGGTTTTTTTACTTGGTTTTTTGTTTTTGTTTTTGTTTTTGTTCTTGTTCTTGTTTTTATTTATATTTCCATTTTAATTGCTTAATCTGGTGCGTTGAAAAGTGTAGATATGGCTGATTTTTGTAATACATGATTATTTTATTGAACTTACTGTCTATGTCGCGTTTGAAAATATCTATTCAATTTACTTTTAAATCTCAAGCTCACATATATTTAACTTGTCTGATCTCATTTAACTTGTCTGATCTCATTTAAGTCAGTAAAACTGTGACAGCCCTTGTGCTAGACAAAATCGGCACACTTCAAAAGCTAGATACTATGTGACGTACCAAAGTTTGTACGCTCAGCAATGAATTAATAATTAATGGCTTGATTTTAGAGCGCGTAATAGTACTGAGTATTTTCGTGTCGTTGTGCCTTTGTGACACGACCACAGATATGTGCTGTAAATCAGCTTCACAGCTCGCATACAAGTCCAATCCACAAAACATCCAGCACTGCTATGCTTTTTGTTCATAGTTGTGTCAGCGCTGAATCCAAGTTTTCCTGTCAGTAACAGATTTAAGAAAAACAGCGAGAAAGCACACAAAAGAACACAATTCGATGATGGATGTTACTATGCCGAAAGAGCACATTCAGGAACTATATATTAGCAGTAAGTATGAACAGTTGATATTTTAGTTTGTATAGTGCGTTCGAATTTCGAACGCTGCTAAGCATACCATTTGAATACCGAGATTTGAAGTCACCTTGGACTTTAAAAATCATAAAGCAGACATTGCGTACATGTTGAACCTTTTTGTTTTTAGAAGTAGAACGAATGCCCAATTTAAAGGAGAAGTAGAATAAGTGTCGATTTTTAAAGGTCGTTTGGTGTTTAGGAAAGATTTCTCATAAAAAAGGATAGAATAGTAACACCATTACCTTATTGACCTCGTACTTAGGAAAGTACCGCCAGTAGACAGCAGCAATTCACAGCAAGTTGATGAGCAAGTTGTGGAGCATTATTTTCCAAGTTTCTAATTCGAAAACTTCTACGGCAGCGGCATCATTAATAAATTAGCACATGTCAGAAAGATAACATTGCTTAGATTAGTATGTTTCGTGCGACCGTTTGAGTGAGCAACACATGGCTTGGAACGTTAGGCCAAATGTAGAGAAGTTGGGACAAATAAACTCAAAAGTGACATGTCGGATCTCCACTTTCTATTACAGCGACCGCCACCTAAAAAATGCTACTGAGCTGCACGATATGATTCTCAGATTCTGTCAATATTAAAAATGAATTTAGATAAGATATATAAGCGATTGTTGATATCTATCAGTTTTGAAATTTGAAATCTACGACTCCGCACAATATAAGGTTTTTTCGCTATCGATTGCATCATATCGAGTTCGAATTTTCAATCCCAAAAGGTTGAAGTCCATATTTGTATTACCACGCAAATGGGATAACAATATTGCAATTCTTTGAATTCTGAGAATGGAACTACTATTTACATCTGCTAAGAATGATAATCTTTGTGTCTATCATCTACTGTGAATATCTGTAAAATCTTGAACCAGCCTCTTCGTGAGATTCTTCTAAGCTTCGATCGTTTTAGCTCTTTCAGCACTTATCTGAATTAAGATTTGAAGATGTCTCAATACGTTTAAGTTTTGATACCAAACCCCTTTGATTTGTTGCTCATACCCAGAAGTGACACCATTGTCGCACAGTCTTAGGTGCTTGCACATTTGTACTTACAGCTTACAATCATGGAGTTGACCGATAAAAATTTTAATGTAATTACGCGATGCGTCTTGTGCGTAGTAAATTAGATATGAGCTTCTTGCTCCCACTTTCTATACCGTTGCATTTTCTTTTCTATATTTCTGCTCTGTAATTCTGTGATCTCTGGTACAAGTCTATGCAGCTTCACCATGCCTCTCTTTGGTAAACGGAAATCTGCAAAGCAGCAATTAAACGAAAAATCGCCTTTACTAAAAGAGGATCAAATTAATGGTATTGATATACCGGCACATCAAGATGATTTTTCGCATTTACCACCTCACGAGGCCGAAATATTACGAGCACAAATAGCAGTGAAGCCAGTGAAAGCTACATTCCTGTCTATGTATCGCTATGCGAGTAAAAGAGATTACCAACTTCTGCTCATCGGAACTTTGGCTGCTATCATCTCTGGTGCATTACGGCCTTTGATGACGGTACGACAAACATTTGGCTAAAAAAGCGGAAACTTGAGCTGACTATGGAATTTCTTTAGATTCTAGTTGGAAACGTAGCCCAACTCTTTGTAACTTATCGACCTGGTGAATCGAATTATGAGGAGAATTTTCATTACAATAATACTTCACAATACGGAAATTACACTGAATCATCTTATGGCTTTTCTAATATGATTTACAATAATTACGATAATGAGATCAATTCACCTGAGGAATTTAACAAAACGATCAACAAAATTGCATTGTAAGAAGTGCTTAATGAATTTTTTAAAAGTCTACTGGGCTAACTTTTTGCAGCTTCTTTCTAATGCTTGCTTTGACTGATTTTATTGCATCTTCTATTTCTACTTTCACTTTCATTGATAGAGGCGAAGTTTTATCATCCCGCATTCGAGCCCATTACTTAGAATCAACACTTCGACAAAATGTTGCTTACTTTGATAAACTGGGTACCGGAGAGATTACCTCTAGAATTTCCGGCGACACTCTTCTTGTGCAAGAGGGAATGTCAGAAAAAGTTACATTGGCGATTTCTTCCATCACGAATTTTATTGCTTCTATGGTTGTCGCTTTTTTCCGATCTTGGAAGTTGACTTTTATATTGCTTGGGATTGTGCTTAGTGTAGTTGTGACGATGACTGTATGCTCACGATTTATGGTCAGATTTTACCGACGCTCCCTTGCCGGCTATTCAGTTGGGGGTACTTTGGCAGAGGAGACGATTTCAAGTGTTCGTAATGTGCAAGCCTTTGCTATTGAAGAGCGTCTGGCAAATCAGTATGACGAGTTCCTTGCAATTACTGAGCACTGGGCGCATCGTGCAGGAATGATTCTTGGTCTTACTACAGCTCTTATTTGGTTCTTCATGCATTGCAACTACTCTCTGGCTTTTTTCCAGGGATCTCGGTATATTGCCTCTCATTATCTTGAAATAAGACAAGTCATGTCTACTCTTATGGTTATCATGATGGGTGCCTTTTGGCTTTCACACATCCCCCCTCATCTTCGTCATATAGCAAACGGTATTGCAGCTGCTTCTAAGCTTTATACTTCAATTGATCGTGTTTCAGCTATAGATCCTTTTGTGAAAGGCGAAGAGTTTCCGACTGAAGAGTTGAAAGGTCAAGTAGAATTCAAAGACGTCAAATTTATTTATCCATCAAGACCTGAATCTATTATTTTGGAGCACTTTAACTTGACAATTGAGGCTGGCAAGGTGTATGCTCTTGTCGGATCATCTGGGTCGGGAAAGAGTACTATTATTGGTATTTTGGAACGATTTTATACTCCTGTTAGTGGACAAGTCTATCTTGATGGTCATGATATTACTAAACTGGGACCGTCTTTCCTTAGAGAGCAAATTGCCATTGTCTCTCAGGAACCTGTGCTTTTTGCTTGTTCAGTATTCGAGAACATCTGTTACGGTTTGATTGGAACTCGCTATGAGCATGTGTCGGATATTGAAAAGGAGACACTTGTCCGAGATGCCTGTCGCCAAGCCAATGCTCTGGATTTCATTGAAAAACTTCCTCGTGGATTAGACACACATGTGGGTGAGCGTGGATTTTTGCTCTCTGGTGGCCAGAAGCAACGTGTTGCTATTGCAAGAGCTATAGTCAGCAATCCCAAGATTTTACTGTTGGACGAAGCAACATCCGCACTTGATACCAAGAGCGAGGGAATTGTTCAAGATGCTCTTGATAGCGCGTCAAAGAATCGCACAACAATTGTCGTGGCCCATCGATTATCAACCATCAAAGACGCAGACAAAATTATTGTCATGTCTCACGGAAAAATCATCGAAAGCGGAACTCATACAGAGCTACTCGATAAGCAAGGAGAATACTTTTCTCTTGTGCAAGCACAGAAAATAGACTCTACGAAAAATCAGGTTGAAGACACTTCGTCTGACGAGTCCGAGTCTGATTTTGAATTTGAGGAATCTACTAAGGCTTATGAGAGTAGCTCTTCAGATGAAAAAGACGAAAAGCATTTGCAACTATCAAGAACCAAAACTGGACGATCTATCTCAAGTTTAATCTTGGGCCAGAAATCATCACCTGAAGCGGCTCCGGAAGCATCAACATTTGCGCTTATCGCATTTTTGACGTCTCTTACTCGCGACGTAAATCACCATCTTATAATTGGTTCTTTGTGTGCTACTGTCAACGGTCTTGGACACCCAGCTATCGCGATCCTATATGCTTTGTGTCTACAGGCTTTCCGGGATGGCCCTGATAATTACGACGAGATGCTCCGCAAAATTCGTCTTTACTCTCTGCTTTTCTTTATTCTGGGATTACTTCAAACCGCGGCTTACTTTGTGTGCAACGCCTCCTTGTCTTTTGTTGGTCAACGACTGATCCGGCGAATCAGATTTCTCACTTTTCGAAACTTTCTTAGACAGGACATGTCTTTTTTCGATTTGAAAGAAAATTCTACTGGCCGGTTGACAGCTTTATTATCGCAGGATGCACAAGCTGTTGAGTCGTTGAGCGGAGCTACGCTTGGACAGATTTTAAATGCCTTGTCAAATATCATCACAGGATCTATCATTGCATTAATTATAGCGCCCAAGATGGCCTGGGTATTTGTGGCTTGTCTCCCCATTATGGTCAGTACTGGTTATGGTCGCTTCTCTTTACTTGCGCGAGTGCAAGCTCAAGCGAAAAAGATGAGTGAAGACTCTTCAGCATATGCGTGTGAAGCTGTGTCTACTGTTCGCACAGTAGCCGCATTGACAAGAGAACAAAGCATTATTGAAACTTATCACGCAGACTTGGTATCTCAAAGCCGTAAGATGAGACCATCTTCCTTAAAGTCTTCAGTACTCTACGGAACCGCGCAAGCCACTCAGTTCTTGGTCATGGGTCTTGGATTCTGGTGGGGATCTCGATTTGTTCGAGATGATATCTACTCACCGTTCCAGTTTTATGCTGCATATATGTCTTCAATTTTTGCTGGCCAGAACGCTGGTGTAGCGTTCTCATACGCAGCAGACATGAGTAAAGCGAAAAGTGCTACTATCAGTATTAAAGCTTTGTTCGAAAGAACTCCTGAAATTGATCGATGGGAGGATTCAGGTGATATGGTTGACGTCGAGAAAGTCGAAGGAGAGATTGAATTTAAAGATGTTCATTTCAGATATCCCACCCGTCCTGCAGTTCCTGTTCTTCGTGGATTAAACTTGCGAGTACAAAAAGGGGAGTACATTGCTCTTGTTGGTGCATCGGGATGCGGTAAGAGCACAACTATCAGTTTAATCGAAGAGTTTTACAGACCTTTGGCTGGTCAGGTTCTCTTTGATGGCAAAGATGTCAATGAGTTGAACATCGGAAGTTATAGAAGTCAGATAGCACTAGTGCAACAGGAGCCGGTTCTCTATGCAATGACAATTAAAGAGAACATCTTGCTTGGTACATTAGAGAACCCTGAAGACGTTACTCAAGAACAGATTGAAAGTGTTTGCCGTCAATGCAACATTCACGAGTTCATTTCGTCTCTTCCGGATGGATATGATACTATGTGCGGAACTAAGGGAGTGCTACTATCTGGTGGTCAAAAGCAGAGGATTGCTATTGCGCGTGCGCTAATCCGTAATCCCAAGGTACTTCTTCTCGACGAAGCAACATCTGCATTAGACTCTGAATCTGAAAAAACTGTACAAGCAGCATTGGATCATGCAGCCAAGGGACGTACCACAATTGCTGTCGCACATAGATTGAGCACGATTCAGAAGGCAGATAGAATTTACGTGTTTGAAGCTGGTAGAATTGTGGAATCGGGAACTCACTCCGAGCTCTTACTTCAAAAGGGTCGCTATTATGAATTAGTCAAAGCACAGGCGTTGGATGAAAATAAATAAAAGAATTTAGAGAACAAAATGGGTTGGAAAACAGGAATTGGAAATTTTTTACATAGATTACAGTTACACTTTCATTTATTATACATATCATACATATTCAAACATTGTCATTCATTTTTTGTATCATTCATTGAATTATTTTTAAAGCTCTTAGAGATTACAAAGAATTTGAGCATAGTTTACTCTTTTGCACGTAAACGGTTGTAAATAAGATAGTAATTTTGAATTATTAGGACCAGCTGCTCTCATCAACTTTCCTATTCACGGTCGGAGACTTTTGTAGCAAAATTTGAATCGTAGAACGATATGTATGTTAACAAAACCAATAATCTACAAGTTCAAAGCAGCTTATAAGACAGCGTAAGAATGTAAGCTAATGACGTACGATATGAGCTCTTGAACATCGATCATTTTTATCAATAATAACTACGGAGCAGCGAGATCGGACTTGTCGTGACTCACGAGCAAACCGGCGATATCGGCCGTGAGGCCTCGCGTTGAGAGCTGGCCGATATCGGGCGCATAAATCTACATACTAAATTGCATTTACAGCATAATTACGCAAAAGGAATAGTCCTGAATCGGCTTAGAATCAATGCTGCATGATTGGTAGTTAGGCACGCACCAAAATAAATGCAGGTCACACTTTACAATACTCTATGTTATTTTGGTTCAGTATAGTTTGCCGTCGTACGCCGCACAAAAAAAATGACCGAAGTCGCGCAAATGCTACTTAAAGGCGGAGCACAACCGCACGTTTACTTCTGTTCTCCACAGCAAAGTTTCCTCCGATCTTTCAAATCAAAGAAGCTTCCAACAATGCCTGCAGCAGTTGGAGCCCCAAGAACGCTTTACGATAAGGTCTTTGACGATCACGTCGTCAAAGAGGCAAACGGAACTTACCTTTTGTACATTGACCGCCACCTTGTGCACGAAGTCACTTCTCCTCAGGCTTTTGAAGGCTTGACCAATGCTGGTCGCAAAGTCAGACGTCTCGACTGCACTGTAAGTAGTTTTGAAGCTTGTAATTGCGTTTTTGAGTTGCTAATATTTGATTGTCACAGCTTGCCACAGTGGATCACAATATTCCCACCACCTCTCGCAAAACTTACAAAAACTTGAGCACATTCATTGAGCAAGAAGACTCTCGCTTACAATCTACCACTCTTGAGGAGAATGTCAAGAATTTTGGTCTCCGATACTTTGGTCTTGATGATGCCCGTCAAGGAATTGTTCACATCATTGGACCTGAGCAGGGATTTACTCTCCCCGGTGCAACAATTGTCTGTGGTGATTCTCACACTTCCACACACGGTGCTTTTGGTGCCTTAGCGTTTGGTATCGGTACCTCGGAGGTCGAGCACGTTCTTGCTACTCAGACCTTGATCCAGAACAAATCCAAGAACATGAGAATTAACGTTACTGGAAAGTTGCTTCCCGGTATCACATCGAAGGATCTTATTCTCCACATTATCGGTATGATTGGTACTGCTGGTGGTACTGGTCATGTCATCGAGTTCTGTGGTGAGGCGATCCGTGAATTGTCTATGGATGCCCGTATGTCGATGTGCAACATGTCTATTGAGGGTGGTGCTCGTGCCGGTATGATTGCACCTGACGAGACTACATTCGCATTCCTTAAAGGTCGTCCCCTTGCTCCTAAGGGAGCCAACTGGAACAAGGCTGTTCGCTATTGGAAAACTTTGAAAACCGACGAGGGTGCCAAATTTGACATTGATATCACCATTCGCGGTGAGGATGTCCCACCAACTGTTACATGGGGTACCTCACCTCAGGACGCCCTTCCCGTCACTGGCAAGGTTCCTGATCCCGAAGACTTCAAAGACAATGAAACTAGATTCGACGCAATCACCCGTGCTCTCAGCTATATGGGACTTGAAGCAAACATGAACATTTCCGACATCAAAGTTGACAAAGTCTTTATCGGTTCTTGCACAAACGCTAGAATTGAGGACTTGAGAGCAGCTGCTAACGTTGTCAAGGGCAAATATAAAGCGGACAATGTGACTCGTGCTATGATTGTTCCCGGATCCGGACTTGTTAAGATGCAAGCCGAACATGAAGGACTTGACAGGATTTTCCTTGATGCTGGTTTTGAATGGCGTGAAGCTGGTTGCTCGATGTGCTTAGGTATGAACCCTGATATCATGGCTCCTAAGGAGCGATGTGCCTCGACTTCCAACAGAAACTTTGAGGGTCGCCAAGGAGCTGGTAGCAGAACTCATCTTATGAGCCCTGCTATGGCTGCCGCTGCTGCTGTCACTGGTCACATCACTGACATCCGAGACTACTACAAGAGCGAATCAAAGGCTCCCATTGAGATTGTCGTGCCCTCATCAGCTT
>JAJLWK010000348.1:0-15544 GCA_030570675.1 Myxozyma neglecta | reverse complement strand
CTATATATCAGCCTGTAATCTTTGAGAGGATGAGCTCTCCCAAAGAAGTACTCAAGGATATACAACAATAAGTTTTCCATAAAAATATAAGCTGATACTATGTAGATTACGTGAACAAGTTCACAAATGTTGTGGTATCATAGGTGTCATGTAGAGTGGGCATGAGAGTTCGGCGTCGTCGTGCTGGCCTATCGAGGTCATGCAAGTCAAACTGCCAAAGTAACGGTGCCTCGATTTTTGATGTTTTGTGTGGATGTGTGTCTCGCTTATCGGATGCCCATCAGTGTAAAGCGTTACTGAAGATAGCTGCATATATAGAAGAGATAGAATACATTATTTATACTATAAATCTTGAACATCATCTGATAACAACAATACTGGATTCACACTCCGTAACCCAAAAAACAAATCGAGAAGCACCAACTAGCTAATTATACAGTCAACACAACCATTAAGATCATATTTCAGCAAGTCACAATCAATCATAATAAAGTGAAATGTACAACACAAAAATAAAAGCTTCCACAGTACTTTACCAAAAAAAAAACCTCATAGACAAATATTTCTCCAAAGAAGCAAAACACAAAAAGGCTTATAACTCCAAAATCACAACCAAATAGCAACTCACAACTTAGTCGAAGCTTTTACTTCCTTAACAGCATTAGCGAGAACTTCCGCAATTCCCATATGGACTTTGTGTTGATTTTCTACATTTTCGACATTTTCAACAGTCTCAGAACTCTCGAGATTCTCAGGATTTTCAGTATTTTCAGATTTGTTAGGCTCTTTCTCACCTAGAGCGACAGACTCTGGAATACCACCATCAATGGGCTCGTCGTCTTCATCGACAAATCTTGTCGGTGATTCTTTATCAATTTGCACAGAGTTTTCAGCAAAAGGTCCAGGAACTCCGTTGACCACTGCGGTAGTTGATGCAGCAGAAGACGGAATGAACCCTTCACCTGGCTGCAAATCAGCAGGAATGGAAAGTTCGCTTTTTTGATATCTCGATATTTCATCTCTGTTGGTACTTTCAACAGTAGTGATGTCAGATGATGGGACGCAAACTGCTGGAACAGTTTCCACTGAACCAGTATCCAAATCTGACTCAGATAAAGACTCTGGACCGTGCGACGCTTCATTATCGTCAGTATGGAACTCTTCCTCAGCTTCAGAAAAGTGTGAATCAGACTCAGCATCATCTCCTCCAGCCACAACCGTAGCCTTGCCAGCCAATAAATCAGAAGTGCCTGCAGCAGCAACCACCACAGGAGCAGTCAATTCAAGGGGCTTGATGGTTTCCGATGGCTCAGCTACAACGGCACCAACATCCATTTTAACAGCGTTGTCCATTTTAGTCTCTCCTTCAGCAAGATCTTTGATACCACTGCTTTCTGCTGCCTTCGCCACGTTCGCATCAATGGAAGCTCCAGATACTGCAGCTTCCGACTCAACAGGCGAAGTAAGCTCCTTACCGCTTTCAGCAATCGCAAACTTTTCACGTCTAGTATTCTCTAATTCTTCGATCCGTCTTGCTCGCTCTGCCGTTTTCTGTTCTTCTTTGATGCGTCGCTGTTCTGCTTTCTCCTCCGATTTGATTCGTCTCTGTTCCGCCTTTTCTTCATTGCGAATACGCTTCTCTTCTGCTCGTCGAGCTTTCTCAGCGTCACGCTCCTCTTTCTTGACGCGTTTCTCTTCTGCCTTATGTTCTTTGTGTAAACGTTTCTCTTCAGCTTTCTCAGCCTTGATGCGCTCACGTTCTTGACGCGCAATTTCGTCTTTTTCTCGTTGTTCTAACGCTTTTTCATTCAGCTCATCAAGGACTGGCTGTACGTGACGCTGAGCGATAGCGTGAACTTCATCCGGATCCATAATAAGACCACCGCCCAAATCAACTTTCCCAACGTTAGCAGAGTATTTTCCCATGATATCCTGCTCAGCACGTGCCGTGGCGGCAGCTAAAAGTTCCTTGTTGCCAAAAATTGAGTTATCTCGAATGTTTTTGTCAATTGCTCCAAGACTTGAATGTACATTTTTTAAAGCGGCAGAAATCAATATTTCGTGCTTCTGAGCAAACTCAGCCCGATCTTTCTCACGAGCAATACGTTCTTGCTCACTTCTGGCTTGATGCTCCAGTAAAACACGACGAGAAGCAGAAGCAGCACCCGAAGAAGCAGTGACCGAGTCGCTTTTCAGCGAACGCGACGGTATTATTGATGGAGCAGGAACACCAATCTGCGAAAGCCGTGCTGCTGCTGCACGACGCGCGGCGTCTTCGAGGGTTGCGACGTTGGGAGTTGGGGTCCCTTTAACGCCACTAGAGAGCGAATAGTGTCCATTAGTGGGCGCAGGAGATTGGGCTGGAGTAGCAGCAGGCGGAGAGTCAAATATGGATTTGGCAGCGCGCTGCGAATATGAGGAGGGAGAAAGCTGAGGAGAAGTACTAGAGCCGGTGGCCGACGTAATTGTGAATTTGCGATCTTTGTTTAATGCAACAGCAAGACGAGCTGCTTCGGTAGTATCAGGGCTCCACAGATCGTATTGAGGGCCGTTGGCATGTGAGTGATTGGCAGCATGCGAAGCATGGTTGTGCAGAGCCGGAGCAGTGTAAATTGGTTTCACGGATCTTGGGGTTTCAAGAGCCAACAATGCGGCAGCACCACCTGTAAATGTTGTTTTAGTATAATTAAGCACAGAAAATTGAAAGTTGTGATGATCATCACTGACCTGACTTTGCCAAATCAACACCGACAGAAGGATGTGAAGGTAATTCATGCGGCTTTGCGTACCGGATAGGACGACTAGATCTTGACGAGGAAGGCTGAGTCATATTCGTTGAACGTCTCGAAGCTAAAGTAGAAGAAGAAATGCTGCTCGTTCTGTACTGCGAGGGTCCGTTTTTCAAAATACTCTTTGGTCGTGGAGAATTGGAGGAAGTAGAAGAGGAAGCAGATGTTGTGGGTTGAAGGCTTACAGGATCTTCAACAAAGGTAGCTCTGCGTGATGAAGTAGAAGTAGGAGCAGGAGCGGGAGCAGTTGAGGCAAGCATTGGGGTCATTCGTGGTTCCAAGTCGAGGATTACGAGTGGTAGCAGGAAAGAGGGCACGACGGTCGTGAAGAGCAGCGATGAGCGTGACAAAAACGTCACCAGAGCTCTTCTGAAGTCGTGTGTACATTGTGTATTGTGTGGCGCTCATGCTGCCGTGTGGCCGTGCAGATCGGCGCCGCGCGCATGGTCTACGTCATTGACTTTGATGTGGGTTTAGGCTTTGGTGGTCGTCAACGCAGCGTGAGCTTCGGCTCGTTAACGAACAGCTTTGACACAGTTTGACGACACAAAAAAAACTCTCGCCGGGCTTTGATGAAAGGCTTCTTTTTAGATGCTAGATTAACAGAAGGCTTCGTTGAAAAGTATGGTTGAGTTACTACCAGGATGGTCGGCCTGGCTCGAGATCACGTCTGTGAGAGTTTGAAGCTAATCCAATTCCGAGGCTTGAAGAGTAACCCGCCAGCCATTAAACCTAGAAACTTCAACAAAAAACTACACTGCAGCGACGATCTATTTTTTTTTATCTTAAACGGCCATGTACTAGGCTAGACGCCAACCCTAATCAACAACTACCCTTAAAGAAAAAAACTACTAAAGCAAATAAAGACAACAACATCTGCAGAGTACAAAAGCTAATGATGAACCCCCATAAGTACTAAGCAATTATGAAACAAGGTAGATAGAGATAAGTAAAAAGAAATATAAGGAAATAAAAGCAGGGAACACTGGAAGAATTGAGCATATGAACTGAATAACATGTAAGTATAAAATCAACAAATTATGAGAAGATAAATGCGAATAAAATCAAAGCCTGCCGTGTCTTTACATGGTTATAACATATTCGAAGTCAAAACCCCAAATTGTCCTTCCTGTGTATCCCTCATTGTCCCTAGTCTACTAGTATTAGTTGAAAATAGGTTGAAAAAAGCTCGAGATTTGTTGAAATGCCTTCTCTGATTGCAAATTACCTTTTCGAATTTCTTGGTGAAGGCATTGGATCTTGTGGATGTAAGAGTGTCGTTTAGCGCGTGGTATATCAAACAGCAGACCTCCAATGACCTCCTCTTGTCTCCATCCTAATCTTTGCCAGTGATGATTAATAAGTCTGCAGTCCCAAAATCGGTGCTCAATGGTGTCCGCCGCTAAACAGCAAAGAGCACAGGATGTGGGGTTTGAAAGATGGCCATGGTTATGAGATGTAAGCCAAGATGCAATGAGACGACAAGATGTTAGGATCTTGTGTAAAGCAATCAAGTGAGCAGTCTCAGTGAGCTGTGGGTTCCAGCGTCGCAGATTTATAAGTATTCGCCAGCGTGCTGACCAGGCAGTGGCTGAATAAGTCTCGAGAGAGATGATAGGGCCCCGAGCAGTGGCAAGGGATAAGTGGGTAGAGAGGAAGTCATTGACAGTGAACTGTTGACGGTCTGCATTGCGGAACCAAGGGAAAAGCATTGCAATAGAGTGTCGGTTCCTTTGCTAAAGAGCATAAAAAGGGAGATCAAGCCCCGTAATAGGCGATAAAATTGGAGAGGAAACTGCGTTTGAAGTTTGGAGAGCGATGAGAGATAGAAAACTAGTAGACCAGCGAATATTTAACTGCTAACATCTTCATTCCACACTTGATACAGTTGAGTAAGACACGGTAGTTAAGTTGATTTTATGTACGAGTTTGATTTTAGAGGATTCTATAGGTTTATAGTATTTTGCAAACTCCAGTCGAAACTGACCTTACTTCATTGTCATATTAAATAGATTGCGCCTGATATCACACTATCCTACACCTGAAAAACACCGTACTCTATATCCCCTTATATTTTTCATAACCGTTGAAAAAAAATAACAACATCTCTTCATCTTTAGCCGACATTAAGCGCAACATTCATTGCCCAAAGCGGGTAGTTTGGATCTGTAAACCCGCATGTAATGTTATTTATGTCAGTATATATACTAGACATATATAGCAATGTCTCTTGCAAATCAATCGTTGCATTGAAAACGACGGTTACTGCCAAAAAATTTGAGTCATCTCCATCCACATCTTCCGACTTTGAAGGAGTAAAAAAATTACCAATGACTGTCACTGTTGTAGTGTTAAGACCCCATTGATCTACTTCAAGTTGCGACAGTGAATAGTCGAAAAGACGCCTGTCGTCGTATTGTGCTTCGTACAACTTGTTGCCATATAAGTCTTGCCCTTGAATTATATAAACATCAAGAGCTTTTAAATTTTTGAAATAACCATCGTATCCTTGATATAGAATCGATTTAAATGCAAATCGGAATTTATATTCTGAGCTGTAGTTTAGGTTACTCTCTTGATAAACCACAGAATTGTAAGCTGGAGAATTATCGTCAACCATACTGGGAGAGATAGCTTCCTGATATAATCCACCAGCTGAATGATCGTTCCACTCAAACATCCGAAACGTGAATGTATTGTCGTCTTGGACTTCAGAAGCCTTGGTCCATGAAGAAAGAGAATCAAAATGAGGTGATGACAAAACGTTCCCTGGAGGTATACAAAAACTATCTTTAAGACTCGTGTTGCCATTAGCTGTTTCCGTAGAAGTATCAGCAGAATTTGAGCGAACTATCAGTCCCGCGCTGTAATCACTTCTAGAGATCAAATCAATTGGATAATCAGGATCCGGTCCAGTACATCGAATGTCTCCTTGACGAACGACACTCCATGCAAAAATATAAGTTTTCTGAAATGCAGGGGAAGCTTGAAAAGTCACTCTTAGGTTATTTGCATTTGCTATCGACAGATTTGATGGAGTCGAAAACGCCTTTTGGAGTGTAAGAGTTGTACCGTTATAATACAATGCATCCTTCTGCGTATATCGTAACGTTAAAACCTCGTATGAATCGGTTAAAGAATCCGGAACACCAAGCGTTATTGATAGATAATATGCTTCAATATTCTAATCTGTTAGAGAGATACGACCAATAAAAATTAATGCAATTGAGCTTACCTCAGTTTCATCGTAATCGGCGTCTAAGATATACTTTATAGTCATTCTAAATATATAGTCATCTCCCAAATTAACAGTGCCGGTGGAAAATCCGCTGGTAGTCTTCTCTTTGCTGATAAGCTCGAGCATTGTTTTATTAGTAACCTTTTCGCGAACAAGACCTGCATTTGATCCATCTAACCAATATGTGTTGTAAAACTGATTGCTCATGATCGTTGAAGAAAAGTTAGATCTGAATGGTCCAAGCAGATTATCACTTGGATTGCAAAATGATGCAGCAATAGTACCATGGTTATCTATAGCGTCGCGTGCAAACGATGTAAATGTCGCGACTTGGGTCTCATTCATCGGAGTAGATGATACGCCAGACGTTTCGGCTGGTTGGCTGCTTGTTCCTGTGGGAGTTAGGTTGGGTATCGAACTTGAAATGCCCTCCTCATAACCAGAATACACCTTATTAGTGGCTCTTTTTAATCCCACACCAAGACCAACGCCCAATCCAACAGCCAAAATTGCAACTCCAATGATAATTGTGTAAAACACCGAATAACGTAAACCAAGAATTCTCTTTTCGACAGACTCATCATACGGCTTAGCTTTTTCTAATTTATCTTTTTCTAGTTGAGAAGGATCCGGAAATGGAGGTTCCGCTGCATAATCCCTTTGTGGTGGAAGACTCTCACACTTTATAAACTGTGGTGCATGTAAGTAGTCCAGATTCTCGTCTGAAGTCATTGCATCGTTGGCTGGCTCATTCACCTTTGACCCATTTTCTATCAATTTCTCTTTTCCAGATGATTTGTCAGAATTTATGCTTGTTTGTGATAATCCGTCTGGGTCGAGTTCTGCATTGTTCATAGACTCTGTTCTAAGTGAAGAATTTGACAGCCCTGGGATTGAAATATTTGAGAAATCATTAGTTTTCGTGTTGACTTCTCGCTCGTATTGCATTCCTGGCGCTATCTCTTTTGTCTCTTTATTTCTGCTCTCTTGAACGTTCTCGTCCCCTTCATTTGAAGGCGGCTGGAGCTCAATGTTAGTACTTATTTGTATCTTGCACACTTCATCATCGAAGAAATTAGTAGTACATACCATTTGATTTTCTCCCAATAGCCAAAAGCAAGTCTAGATTGAAATATGAATGCAAATGATTATGATTTTGGTTCACTATCTCACGTTATGTCTCGGTCACGTAGACTTGAACGCATATTTGTCTGAAGTACAAAACTTCCTACGGGTTGAAGCTTGTACCTGGAACGCGCCGCCACACATCAAAAGCGCGTACGCCACGCGACTCTGTCTCAGCTACTTAACCCTTTCCCTCTTTGACTTTGACACTTTTGACCAATCTTCTACACTATTAAATGTGCATAATTAAACGTTCAATTTTCATTGCAAATGAAACTGTCTACTCAATTTTTTTGTCATTTCATACAGTGAAGCAATAGAAGCTAATTATGTGCTCCTAAAGCGTTACCAATCTCCCCAGCCTGCCATTTGTACTTGTTTTGTTCTCTCTGTTATCCTAAATTGTGTTCTTGTACTATCACCACGCGAATTAACCAATAAACAAATTCATAAACAAATTCATAGACAAAATCACTAAAACCGTGACTTTTTACAAGAAAGATACAAACTCTTTCATTGCACTACTAGGATACTTGGGATCCTTGAATCCGCATGAAGAGTCTTTTGCGTCGTCAAAGACCGCGGTCTCAAAGATGTATGTATCCTGCATGTTGACGGTAGCTTTAACAAAAATTCTTGCAAGCTTTGAGTCGTTTGATCCGTCATCTTTCTCGAGAGTCTTGAATTTTCCGGTGACAGTGACAACGCTGTTGTTAAATCCATTATTGTAAACCTCAGACTGTGAAAGAGTGTAGTAGTAGATTGGGGTACCACCTCCAAGAGAGGTTTCATGTCCCATTTTAAGATACACTTCAAGAGCAGGAAGCTTGGCATCAATGAAATAGTTAGAATCAAGAACCGGCATATATGAAAACCGGATTCCATAAGTCTTATCGAGACCGACAGCCATGTCGCTTGTCAAATGGAGAACTTGCTTTCCGCTCTTGTCTGTCAGGCCCTTAGTCACGGATTCAGCATAAACACCACCCAAATATTCATCCTTCCATGAAATTGACTTAAAAGCTCGCTGTTGGTCACCAATACTAATCTGGTTTGTGTTCCAGTCTGCCTTTGCAAAGTAAGGTGATTTTGAGATTGTGCTTTCGGGAGAGCAGTAGGAACTGATCAAACTGTCTTCCGCAGCAGAAATTGATGATTCATCAGAAACTGCTTGAACGGTACGCGCTGAGGTGGAACTGAGTTCACCAGCAAGTGATAGAGAGTAGTTAGGATCAGGCTTGCTGCAAGAATCGTCAGAAGACTCGAAAAGTGAGATGCTGTAAACGTAAGTTTGCTGGTCTGTGGGTGGAGCATTAAAAAAAATCTGAACTTCCGAAGTGCTCATATCTTTGGGCATATTAACTGTGGTCTCGTACGTGATTGTTGTGGCGTTATATTTAGATTTGACCAAATCATCTTGAGTGATAGCCCAGTCAGCAAGAACATCGTTGCCATCGCCGTCAATTGGTGAGTCAGATTTTTGCATCGCGATGGTCAATTTTGCAGCGTTATATTCAACTTCGGTTTGATAATGAGATGCGACTGTGGCTTTCATGGAGAGTCGCACTTTGTAAGCGTTGCCGGGTTTGACTGAAGCAGAAGTGTAAACAGTTCCAATATCAGTATCTGAGTCTTGCATATCAAGCACAAGACCGCTTCGGGATCCATCCGACCAGCGAGCATAAGCAAAAGATGCATCATCGCTATCAAGAGAAGCTTTGAATGCATTTAAAGGAGTAGCGAGATTAGTTTCCGGAATACAGAAAGCATTCTGAAGAGAGCCAAAATGATCAATGGCTGCCTTAGCAGATCCTGTCTCGGTTGCAGCAAAGATTGCCTGGCTGACAGCAGAAGGCACGCCAGTTGAAGTGGGTGAGGCAGCAGCAGTGCCTCCATTAAGCGTATTGTCGTCACCGCCATCCAAATCCTGTTTTGATCCATCATCGCTAGAGCTGGAACTATCACTAGGAGTTTCAGCTTGCTCTTGGTTCTGACTATGACCATCGTCTTCTTTGCTGTGGCTCTTCTGGACGTCACGGTAGTAAGCGGCAGTGCCGGCGACAATCAAGATGATGAGTACAAAAAGCGCACAAGTCCATTTAAGACACTTTCGCATAACTCGCGGTCGCTTTCTACCCTGTGCTGTATTCTTCTCCGCATAGGGAAGATCTTGCTGGTCGGCCCCGGGAGTGTCATAAGGAGTAGTGAACAGAGACGACCCGGTGTCTGTCGCAATGGGAGCTGCGTCGTTCAGCATAGGCGCAGCGTCCTCGCCGAGTTTTTTATACGACTTAACCATCTTAACGTCGCTGTGTCGGATATCTTTCAACTTTATCAGCTACTTCAGAAAAAACTATGGGTTTCCGAAAGCAGGGGCGGTCGAAAAAGCACGAAGAAAGCTCAAAGTCGTAAACGAGCAAGATCAAGCGAGTAACGGCAGAGAAGCAACGTACTGCGCCGCATTGCTGCTGCATCTGAGCCGCACGGATGCGCGATGCCGCTGCCGCTGCTGTTGCTGCTCCACGTCCGCGCAGCTAAAGTTAGAGAGTACGTCATAATTTATATTCTGCTTGAAGACAGGTAGTTCAGCTCTACGGACTCTTGTGTGCTATAGTAGCTACGTTCTATTACATTGTGAGCAGGAGACTCGCTTCTGCAGAACGGGTTAATTTAGGGAGACCAATAACGTATTCAAAGGGCATTTAATTTTAGAACTTTATTTAGTCCCTGACCTACCTACCTAAAAGCTGTGTAATATTCTACCAGGCGTGAACCAACCGAGTATTCTGTAATTATCATAATGCATCAAAAAAGTACAGCAGCAGTTAAGATTATGCCACTGAAATATATGAAGCAGGCATCTGAGCAAAACGGAGGACCATATCTGATGCACCCAGATTTTTTATCCGCGGACATGGTTGACTTGACGAATTTGAGGCTGCTTAATGATTCTGGCAAACAATATAGATCAATGTAAAGACAGATATAGTATTCTTACAAACGTATCAGTACAATCAGCAACGAACGTGCTTATAAGCGATTATTCATCAAGAATATTAGAACTTGTTTTTAGTCAAGATTCTTACAATACTCCCATTTGCAAGCGGCTGGGGTCAGATGTATGGTTCGCTCCTTCAATTACAGTGAACTATATTGATCTAAGATTGCACAGAAGCAAAGCATATCTAAATCTAGCTATTTTAAAATATTGTGCGTTGCCCCAGTAGGAATTGATAGTGAGTTTGCCTCATGAGAGTCACCGAAATACGGAAGTTGCATTAATAAATCATTTGAAACAGCTTCCTTACAGCAACTTTGATCTAATTTAACAGCACCAATACTGTCAATGTCAATATTTTGATCACTAGATTATTTTTAACTATTAAGCTTAATCAAAAGTAATTGCTTGTCTAAGTAAGAAAGGATCATCGTTCTGCTCCAAAGATTAATCACAAGATAAGTTTGTCTTGCCGAAAAATTACGCAATCAGGTAATTCCGCGGACTTAAAGCCAGCACAAAATAAAGTTTACCGGTAATTGGGAGTTTTTAAAAGAAGTCGCACTGCTCCATAAGTAAATTAACAAAACCCATCAATTATTCTTACTTCACAAGTGAACTCAATCTCTGCTTCTGCAGTCAAGCTTGCTGCTCATGTCAAGAACTGCCTTGGTAGACTTTCTTTACATTGGTAGAAGTCCAGCAAAGTTTTTTGGAGTTTCGCCCTTCTATTACTTTTATTGTCTATCAAATTTCACGTGATAAACCCCTGAAAAAACTTTAAAATTAGAGTTGTCAATTTTACAAAAAATTATTCGGCATTCGTTTTGAACTCCCAGCAACGAGAACTACTTCAGACTTGACAAGTTCGTCTATCCGCACACAATGTCCGACTACGATTCAGAGTCTGACGATGGTTCGGTTTTATCGCGGTCGGGTAAGACCAGTACTTTACTGGGATATCCTGATGAACCTGCTGACGCTACCGCCACTGCCCTTGACACACGTATTGGTGGTTTACCTGTAAGTTTCCATTTAATTACAAGTGTAAGGCGCCCACTGAACTCTGCATAATTAGATCTGGCTCAATCCCGATGCACCACCCTCTGCTGCATTGGCTCGTTGTCAAAATTGCAAACAGATGATGAGACTTCTGATTCAAGCTTACGCAGCTCTGGAAAACACACTCTACGAACGAGTACTTTACATTTTCACGTGCCCAGAACCACGATGTCGGCGACTATCAGGAACTTCAAAGGTGTTCCGGGGAGTACTTCATGATCGTGAAAAGATGGAAAAGGTAGCAGCAAAACTTAAGGCTGATGAGGAAAGAAGAAAAGCAAAATTATTAGAGAAAGAGTTGGCAGCTAAGAAAGAGCAAGAAATTAAAAACAATTTGGGAGGGGCGCTTTTTGGTAGTGGCTTTGGTGATAACCCATTTGCTTCGTCTAGTGCGGATTCATCTTCCAAAATTGAAGCACAAACAGCTGGCTCTTGGTCTTCAATTGCTAAAGTCGAGGAGTCAGACATACCATCAATGACAGCATCATTGTCGAACACGACCCTTGATATCAAAATCCCCTCACATCTTGCTACCGTTTCTGAGCCTTGGCCAGAGCAAATGTTGGAGCAATATATGCCATACTTTTTGTACGTCGAAAGCGAATATCTCCCAGATAAATCAGCCGATACCCGCGCTATCAATCAACGATTTGAGATTCTTGAAGCTGGATCTTCAAATGACAATGATGAATGGTCATCTGTTCCCGAAGACAGTGGAAATAGCATAGACAAAGTCTTCCAGAAATTTGCGGATACAGTGGCTGAGAATCCCCAACAAGTGGTTCGATACGAAAGATCTGGTACACCGTTACTCTACAGTAAATCAGATATAGTTGCGCAAACAATAACGCACAACGGAGTATATGCGTCCACTCGCATTCCCAAGTGTCAATTATGTGGTGGACCAAGAGTATTTGAATTACAACTAATGCCTTACACCATTCAGGTTCTCGAAGAAAGTAGCGGGATTGATATGATTAATGGTATGGAGTGGGGTACTATGATTGTAGCTACATGCGAGAAGGATTGTGTGCCTCATCTTGATGTGCATGGTGTTGGATATGCCGAGGAGTGGCTTGGTGTACAGTGGGAAGAAGTACGCAAATAAAAAATAGAACGTTTGCACATACATTTACATAACCTTTATTCTATACCTGAAAATATTCTCATCAAATAAAGCTACTTATCATACAAGCTATTTACAAATACGCCTTCTTCTCAACAATCTCATAACACTGTATACGATCGCCTTCCATAAAATCGCTAAATCCATTGAAAGACAAACCACATTCTGAGCCATTTCGTACTTCCGTGACGTCCTGCTTTCCTTGCTTCATAGCATCAAACGCACCGTCGAAAACTTCCTCATTTCCACGCATAATCCTCAACTTCAAAGAGCGTTTAATCACTCCCGAAGTAACTCTGCATCCAGCAACTTTTCGCTTATCGTTTTTCATTGTGACTTCAAACACTGCTCGAATTTCAGCTTCCGAGAGTACGTTCTTAGTGACGATTGAAGGAAGTAATTCGCTAACTTTAGCGGTGACTTCTTCAATCAAGTGATAAATAACATTATGATGAATAATCTTAACGTTCTTGTTTATCGCTAAATTTGCAATTGTCCGGTCAGGCTCGACGTTAAAGCAAATAATTTCTGCGTTCGAAGTTTCCGCTAGAACAATATCGGATGCAACTGGAGGACCAACTTCATTTTCGGGAAAGATCAATCGCACTTTAGCAATATCATTTCCTATTCCTGAAATTGCATCAGCCACGGCTTCAGCTGATCCCATGACATCTGACTTCAAAATGAAATTCTTGTACTTGATGCCATCGTCGTCATTGACATCAACTAAAAACTCTTTCTGTGCTGTCAGGTCATTACGTCTTCGTCCTGTTTGCGCTCTCACTTCTTTAGCAGACTCGACAGCAATACTATGTTCCGATCGACTTTGTTGTCGTCGTTCGTTCATAGTATTAAGATCATGAAGTAGAGCTTCGGTACTGGCGCGTTCCTTTCTGTAATCAGCAACCGATCTAGCATGCTTTTCATTATCTGCTTCAAGAACTTCATCTCCTGCTTCGGGCAATTCCTTCCATCCGTCAACTTCAACTGGCATTCCCGGAGCAGCGGATTTGATTATTGTCCCGCTATCATCTCTGATTGTGCGAACACGTCCATATGCTGTACCTGCAACTACAGTGATTCCAGGTTTAAGCGTACCTCGTCTGACAACAAGTGTAGCGACAGCACCCCGACCTTTCTCAAATTCAGACTCAATAATCCATCCCTCAACTTTACCAGTCTCGGGCGCTCGAATATCCATAATTTCGGCTTGTGTCAAAATCGCTTCTTCGAGCTCATCAATTCCTTGACCAGTCAGACCAGAAACTGAGATGGCTTGGACGTCACCGCCATATGCTTCGACAATTACATCATTCGCAGCAAGATCTTGATAAACTTTATCCACATTTTTATCAGGCTTGTCAATTTTATTCACAGCAACAATGATAGGCACTTGAGCATTTCGAGCATGCTTTATAGCTTCAATGGTTTGCGGCATGACAGAATCATCAGCAGCAACAACCAAAACAACAATATCTGTGATATTTGCTCCGCGCTGTCGCATTTTAAGAAACGCTGCGTGTCCGGGGGTATCCAAAAATGTAATACTTTTCTTTCCATCGCTAACAGGAACCGAGAATGCTCCAATATGTTGTGTAATGCCACCATGTTCACTCGCAACAACTGACGATTTCCGTAAATAATCTAAGATTGTTGTCTTTCCATGATCGACGTGGCCCATGATGGTTACAAAAGGTGGGCGGGCTGGTAATGAGTCTATATCGGTAGGTAAAGGTTCAGGAAATAAATCACGGACTTTACCGCTGTTTGTTTCATAACCAAATTCCTGGCAGATCAAACTAGCGTTATCGTAATCGAGAACTAATATAATATTAGCGACAACTGTCATAAAAACCATTAAACTGATTTAAACCTACTATAGTCAAAAGCAAGATCAGTATATCCCAGACTTCGCATTGTATCAATTAACGTTTTATGCCTCACATTTAGCAATCTTGCCAAATTAGCAATCGATATTGTAGGTGGTACAGTCAATTTTGGAATTTCCGGAGCTTTTTCTTTTACTTCCTTCTTTTTCTTTGATCGTGTATTGTCTTCAGCCCATGAGATAGGTTTCATTGAATAGTTTTCGCTGTTTTCCTCTGAGTTCAGAAAGTCCTTTTTTGTGAATTTCTTCTTTACCTTCACTTTTTCTTTAGGTTTTTCCTTTGCTAGAGATAAACGTTCACGATCGCGAATCAAATTAGCTTTTCGTCGCTCATTTCTTTCTCGTGTTTCAGCATCATCAAAATCATAATCCTCGTCTTTTAAAAAGGGTTTCTCAGTATCTAATTCGTCAAGATACTCAGATGATGAGGATTCGTTTGAAGTTGTTTGATCGCCAATAGGTCTCTCTGGAGATCTGAAATCATTTCTTCCCGTAACCGGCGCAGAACTTCTCATAGAATCATTGAGGGGTCGAGGAGGCCTAGAGAAAGAAGGTTGCTGTCTAGGAGGTCGCTGGCCAGAAAATTGCTGTCCTGGTGGCCGCTGCCCAGGTGGCCGAGGTCCATTAGCTCTGCCGTCCTGAGAATAACCATTTGAATCAAAACGAGAACTAAAAGATGATGAGTTCAAAGCACCTCGAGCTGCTGCGGGAGGCTTTGGTTTTTTTATATATTCACCAAAAGTAATTCCTGAGCTTGATGAAATTATTGTTGATTTGCCTTTTTTTTCCTGTGTGGGAGGCTTTTGAGAATCTGAAGGCGCCGAAGCTGCTTTGAATGAAGAGGCTGTTGAGCAGAATAATCGTTTCTAGAAGCCAGATTTAGTTCTCATATAAATTTTACAGTAGTTTCAGCAAGCAAAAACTTACAGACAAAGACCTTTGCATAAAGGGCAAATAAGTACATATTTCTTTGTTCATGATGGCAAACTCATCAGTCTCGCTTTATACGAGAGATTATTTATTCTTGCTCGACAATGGATAATCACTCTTAAACAAACTCACGCTAGAATTATGCAAACTAATAATAGTAGTTCATCAAAACCAGCTGAGGTTGAGTCGTAAACAAATCACTTCCAGTTTATCGGGTTATTTTTCTCCAAGAACTGTCCGAAATTTATCGAAAGTATAAAATCCCCCCTGCATATTCATCACAGCGTCGCTTCACAGCCTGAGCCTGTAGCAAATTAAAGTTTTCCCTCACATCAAACTCCCAATTCAAAAAATTTTGAGAGAAGTAAGGTCCCAAGGTTTTTCTCAA